>ML805825.1:263116-308664 GCA_009831015.1 Picea engelmannii | reverse complement strand
GGATTTTGGTTGAGGTTGAGGTACAGGTTGGTGCATGGTTGATGCACTTATTTATGGTACATGTTGAGTACAAGTTGAGGTACAGGTTGATGCATGGGTGATGCATGGTTCAGGTTATTGGTACATGTTGTTTGGTGCATGTTGATTGGTACAAGTTTACAATAATATATCTCACAGTGATAACGTGACAGTGGTTCAATCATTCTACTTATATGTCAGGGTGGTTGGACGGGGCAAGGACAAATGGTTGTAGCCACCTTCTGGTTGTAGCTGAAGAACATAGAGGGTTGTAGCCTCCTTCTGGTTGTAGCTAGAGAATTGGGGAGTTAGAGATTTCCGTAGTTTGTAGCCTGATAAACTAGGAGGTTGGAGCTTCCTTCCAGTTATAGCTAGAAAACAAAGGAAGTTAGTGCTTCCAATGAATGTAATTCTTCAATACATATAAAAAAAAGAATTTGGTGGTTTTCTCCCACTTTGGGTTTCCACGTAAAAACACTTTTGTACTGTGTATGTGTATGATTGTTCATTTTTTTATTATTTATTTACTCTGCAAATATTGGATGATAATGCTACATTGATATAACACTTGCATTATATGGTTAAAAAAGATTAGATTGATCTATTACTGATTCACGCCCCCTCTCAGTAATCCAACAGAAAATTCCCTTGAACACTGAGGCATGACACGATACTTGGCAGCATAAATGCAGAGTGGACCAAAACATAATGCATCGAGCACTAAGGCATTCTTTGGATGGTTCAAAGGAGTGGAAAGACTCATAGGATTGGTTCAGTGCATAGAATTAACAGATTATACAAGTGTTCAATGTGAAGGTTAAAACAAGTGTTGTGTTCAAGGGTGACTGCAAGAGCTGTTTACAAAAGTTTTCAAGAAATTTGACTCACTTCCTTCAATTCCCCCCCCCCCATCCAGATAGATGAGTATCTCTTTTTAATTTAACGAGCTTGAGGAGGATACAACATGCTTGATATAACTCACCTTCAGTAAGTTCCTCTTGCTTTGTTTAACAAACTGGAAGAAGTAAGGGTTCATCCCCATATGGGCCCTTCAATGTGTAGTTTAGCGAGTCCAGAGAAGGAAAAATCGATGGGTTTTCATGTTGAGAGATTTTGAAAAGAACTTAAAGGTGACTACAAGGTTGTCCTTTTTCATAATTTTAGTCTCTGAGGTCTGAAAAAGAGATAAAATATTGCTCAGAATATGCCCTTTCAAACCTTTTAATGAGTGTGAAAGGAAGGAAGATCACTCGGTAATCTTTTCATGTTTAGAGAGTCTAAAGAGATCTTAAAGGAGACTCCATGGGGTTATTTTCTTCGTATAACCTTCATGAGTTCGAAAAAGTGATAAAAGTATACTCTGTTACATTCTCATGTATTTCTGAGCATGAGAAAGAACAAAGACTAAGCTCATTGGTGTTACAAGGTCATTGAAAAAACACTACTCAAATTCCTGTAAAATCAAGTTGTTCTGGGCATAAGACATCAGTAATTTCTCGAAAAATGAAAAAAAAACCCAAAATAAACTTTATAATAAGGAGAAATGACCAAATTGAACATATCAAACATCAAACTAGGTCAAAAACTCATTTTTACCTTTGTTTTTACTATTATCCTCTACTCTTTGGATTTTTTCCTCTTTTGGAGCATTTTTCGATTGTTGATTGCGAGGGCTGTGGGAGATCATTTTCAAAACCGTCCAGATCATGTTGGTTTCTTCCTCCTCCTGATTCTTTTTCATACCTTTTTATTGAATTTAATGCTAATGATTATTAATTGATGTATTTGTAGGTTTCATCCATAGCCAGCCATTATTGAGTGGAAAGAACGTGAGCATGAGTTTGATGACATCACTGCTCTTCAATACCCTCAAGAAAGGGTGGCCTTACACAATTGTGGCTTGTTCAAGTAATTCAAACTTTAGAAGATGAGGAAAGAAGTGATATTTCTTGAATATTTGATTGGTATATGGGACGACGGTGAGAAAGTGTTCTGAATAGGGGCGCTATGCTTGAGATTGAGATGGACGATGTATACTTTTTGACGACGCTCTCAAGGAGAGGGGAACCCATACTTTTTTTTGGACACTGGGATACTCCACAACCGACCGAGGCATATGTTACTGAATACTGCATACCATGGTCATAGTTGGTGGGAGGAAGGATTGTTATAAATTATGTGAGGGATCTATCTCTTCAATTCGTCCTATTCACTATCACCAAGTTGGCGGGGAGCACTAGTGCCTATATCACTTCTAAATCCCAAATTTAGTATGCCATTCAGTGTTTGGAACAAAGGCTATTCAACTAGAGTGCAGGGTTCCCAAGGAATGTTAAAGAGAAGATATCATAATGTAGGACTGACAGGCAAAAATAGTTCGAATATGGTTCTTTCTTCGTCTTGTTTTTCCTAGAGTGGATTCCCAAGATGCATCCACAGGTTGCAATGATAACACCCCCTATGAATGAGCCTCACATGGAGAGGTGGACTAGTCTCTTCCCCAGGTTGGGGAATGAGCCCTCAGATTTTAGATTCATTGCTGACTTCTTCGGATGGTGGAGGAGGCAGTTTGTGGTGATCGAGGACTTCCCCTATGCTAGGGTAGATTTCATTGGTAGTGCGAACTTGGTACTTTCTGAGGGGATACAGTGGGATGCATCAGGTATGAAAGATCATAACCTTGTAACAATATATATATATATTTTTTGTTTTTATATGTTTTTTGTTGTACAATGAGGGATGTAAACCATTTCATTTTCATCATGCAAATAGAGGTGCGTCAAGTCCGGTGGAGATGCCAGCATTGGGGCGTCATGGAGATGCACATGCGACAACCAAGCATGACGTTGTAGTGGGAGATATCCAAGAGGTGTAGAGGAAACTCCAGGGTTTGAACATGGTTGTTCCTCTCTTGAGGAGGTGGGATTTGCCTCTACACCTTCAATGACATACAATTGGGGTCTCTGAATGCCTCAATCATTTTCTATGATGGGTGACACGAGTAGTAGTGTGCTATGCTGAGCACACCATGATATAAGAGGATGATTAGAGTCCTTAGTCCTTTTGTAGTCTTTATGATTATACCATGGGCATGAAGGCCCAAATTTTTTCCCATTATGTAATTTTGTATGATGTATTTGACAAATTTTTTTTTCTATCACACTTATGTATATAAACAAGTTTTGCGGTGGCTACTCATGTTGTGTTTTTTGTTTTATGTGATGTATTTATACATATGATTTATGTTTCAAATATTTATCTATGTGTAATATACCAATTCAACATGCAATTTTCTAACGAATCCGTGATCGTGTTGATTTCTCTCGATAAGTGTCTGTACTCAAGAAATTCAAAAGCTCTTTCGAGACGATGAACCCTCAGATGGAGACGTAGTAAAATTGAGTTATGAATGACGTAATCATGATTTAGTTGACGAACCACGAGTTGAGAATAGAGGTTGATAATCAATTGAGATATACATAGAGAGGAGGTTTCGGTTAAGAGTCCTATGACAACATGATACTCTGTAACATTATTGGTTACAAATCTAAGGAAAATCCCTCCTGAACTCACTAACTCGCCAGAGTGGTAGATGACCCAAGCTGCAGAAGAAATGTTCTGGGTATATTGACTAGCGTGTTACACATCAAAATTCCTCACTTCGATAATGTCATATTCTCAATGTTGTAAATGTTGTAAGTGTATCACTTTTGTCCCATGTGTCGTAAGTGTCACATTCTCATCACGTAAGTGTCGCATCATGAACGACACCATGAGAACAATTGATACAACCCCTAAAACATGTTATAAGAAGAAGCACCATTATTTGATAGTCGAAAGAAAGTGTTTTCTTATGAGAACCAGTCATCTTGGAAACTTTTGTAAGATCAACGCTCCCCTACTCATATGCAAGGAGCACTAGTTCTCTTTGTCTATCTAGTAGATAATGTTGTAGCGCTTTGTTTCCCGTTGTAAGGGAGCACCGAATTGGTTGACAAAATCTGGTAATAAATCTCCTTTTTCTCTAAGGACAACTATGGATGGATCAAGTTGGTTTGGCTCGAATCTAACCCTTATGTTGCATCTAAGGGATGTATCACAAATGATAGAGTCATATCCTCAACTAATCCCAAATATAACCAAGGTGGTTGAGCCTCTAAAAGCCTATAAATGGAGGCATTCTCATGGTGATCATGGAGGATAAATTATTAGAAAAAAATTGTTATTATGATCATGGATCTTTAGAGAAAGGGTTGGACAAGGAGGACTTGGGGAGGCTTCTGCAACATCATCTGAATATTGTAAGTGTCTCTTTAAATTTATCATCAATATACTTGGCCTATTTCCTTGTAATATGTGTTTACATGTATCTGTCTATGCTTGTTTTAATCCTTCATAGATAGATTGGTTTTGTCTAATCCATTAGAGTAGGATATAGTTGTTTGTCTCTTGTGATCCATTGTAGGAGTTGATTGGAACTTGTGGACTGGAGCAATGTGGAAAAACTTTGAAAGTGAGGTACATAATACTATCCCTCTTACTCTCTTTTTTGATGGGCACAATTAGTCGATGGGAATGGTAGTGTCCAAAGGTAGTCTTTTGTCTCGATAGAGGGGTCTGTACTCCAAGGGAGGATTCACCTGTCCACAAGGGAATTATTCTGTAATAGAAATTTGAGACCATACTGGGGAGAAAGAATTTTGTTTTGGTTCTTTCCTTTCTTTTCCCCTATATTTTGATCTCGTTTGCTGATTTAAATTTGTCCTTAAATCTTTTCATCTTTGCTAAGTTGTCTTACAAAGTCTTTGATTGAATTTCCCCGAGTTTTTGAGTTTTCTGGGTTTTTCCAAAACTTTTCTCACAACTACCCCCCTCTCCAGTTCAAGTCATAAAGCTGATATCCTGATCAACGCTCCCCCAGAGTGTATTAGGGAGCATTGTGTTGCTCTGGTGCTGTGATTACCAGAGCGTCGATTTATCTTTCTTTTGAAAAATTGTTGGTTGCTTGATTGCTGGGAATAGTTCTTAGGTCTTTCTCTCTAGCTCAGATCTCATTCTATCATATATTGTCTCCTGTCTGACTTACAACTTGTTTCTTTTAATTATTTTAGTATTGATTGAGTTTGTGTTGTTTTTCCTTATTGCAAAATCAATTGTTATCTTGCAAACTTGGTTTCTTTTTGCTGCTCTTTTTCAATTATCTGATTGATTAGAGGTTGTCATAAGGAAGTTCATTGATCTCAACATTGTTTTCTCTATCTTTGATCCCTTACTCAATTCCAGAAGACTATTAAGTGTGGTTTTTTTTATTTTTGGTGTTTTTCTTTGAGTGGATGGTTTGTTCTTCTTTTAGTTTCTCATTTGAGTACTGAGAGTTTCTTTGTTTGTATACTTTCTCTTCCTCTTTTCAAATCACACTAGTGAAGTCATTTTTCATTATTAGTGAAAGAAAGAAGCATTAGACGAACATATTAATTTGTGCTTTCAATCAAACAAAGGAAAAACTTGTATGCATTGGTTTTGAATATTGGAAAGGGTTTCTTTATAATTTGGAAAATTGTTTGAATTCTTGTTGAGAATGAAATTGTGTAAAAATTTTCATTCTTAAGTTCTTGTTAGTGAAAGAAAATAAACTCTTCTCCTTCCCATATCTAGAAGTTCATTGAAAGGAAAGTTTGCATCTCATCCTTTTCATTTCTTTTTGGAGTCAAGTGTCAATCATCATTAGTTTCACTATCATTCACCTTTGTGTAACGAAAAACCATGAAAATGAATCCTATTTAAAATAAAACTAGAAACTTTTTATTTTAAGATCTTTACACCAACAATAGACTAAGACTAGAGATTTGGAATAAGATGTGAGAATAATTCTCCAAAGCATTCAAGGAAAATTCAGAATCTTGTGATAGGGAGAGTAAATCCAATTTTTGTATAAGCGTAGCTGGGATACCCCTCTCACACAGAGGTTACACACGAGGTTGTGTTAAGGAGAAAAACAAAGATTATCCCTTCGAGGATTAACCATTCGTAGTAGTAAGGTCATATATTGGAGGTTCTTATTGAGGCTTAACTGTCTTCATTTGGTATCAGATCTTCTTGAATTCTGAATCCATTCAGGGTCCTCTGGAGTTTACCGGTCCACTTGTCCTCAATTCTTTTGAAGAATTTTACACTTGATATCCTGCCCATACATTCAGACTCGACTGTCGACTGCACCCACCAAGAGGCTGAATACAATTTGGTATCCTTAGTAGCCACAATATTTAGGGTATTTACACAAGGTGATGGTGAAGGCAATTCTTTAATGTACCTGGAACAAATGTTGGTCAAAATCACTCGAGCTCCTTGGAGGGTAATGTTGATGATACAAATTGCAACGAAGATTTCACCCACAAAGTATTGCTTAAGCCTATTATTTAAACTAAGCTAATGATATATAATACTAGTAGGTGGGACGCCCTTGTAGACTGGAGGATCACAGATAGTCTTATTACACATTTTATGATGTTGTTTCGATGCTTCTTACATGGTTATATATGATTGAGGATGAGATATTGGTTTTGTTTGCGACATAATGGTAGATGGATAATCCATTTTATGTGGTGGTTATGTTGCTCTAAGCTCTAAATTCCATGGATGAATGACTTGCATTTACTGTTATTACATTTTCTATTGGTGCCATGATTTATTACCTGTTACACCTGCACAAGACACATGTTAGTTATAACAAGAGACAAGAGAAATATGGAATAAATCCAAGAAAAGGGAACTATGCTATACTATGCTATACTATATGCAAATGAAATTAAAAGAATTGATGTTAGTCCTAACTAGAAATGTTAGTGGCTATACGATTTGTATTGAGTTATATTGGGCACATTTGATATATGTGATTGTATGGTTTTGGTAATGGTTAATATGGATTTATGTGGCACAATTGTCAAGCAATGTGTGCAAGTTTCGATGCATGGAATTAATGGTATGGATTAATTGTATGATTTTGGTTGGATGGCGTGTACTACAAAATTGAATGAATGGAGGATGGAAGCGATGTGTAGTAAATGCATGTCACTCCATACTTCTCCGAATGACCATCAACCTAGCATGGTTATTGTTCATTTGGTTTTGTTGTGGTTACGCTTTGAGATTTAGGCATGGAAGGAACTGCTCGACCAACTCACAATTTTAAGGCTATTGGTTCTAAGTATGGTTCTTTTCTCCCATCCATGAATTTGATCTGTGTATGAAATGAACATTGGCTCGGTTATGTGTTGTTTTGTGTTTTCTTGAGGTTGGAAACTGTGTAAACATGTGTTTTTTTCTCTTGAATGAATGTGTATGTTATTCGTTGAAAATGGAAAATTGATGGTTGAAGTTGCGATTTCATTGGCTATTCTGTGTGGTGGAAACCATGATGGCTCTCTATGGTATTTATGGGTTTTGTTGGAGGGTTTCACTCTGTTTATCCTTGCTATCCATTTCCTCACAGTTATGGTAACCATATCCATTTGTATTCGATTCTATGGGGTTGCTGTGTATGTTTTGATCCACCTTTTGGCCACTGTATATCTTTTCACCTGGTCGTGGTCTGTTTTTGTGGTATTAGCATCAACACAACGACCATTATGCCAAGAGGTTTATTTACGGTTGTTGGTAGTCCCTGGGGTCTTCATTTTTGTCGACAATGTTATCAGATCTTGAGAAGAGCACGAGGGTTATGACTCTATGCGTTTGTATTATTGGTTATTCTCCAATAATAAATCTCTTCTCCTATACATCTTGGTATACCCTACTTGATGTTGAAATGACACCCTATTTTACAAGGCTAAGGGTTATTAGGCTTGTGGTTCCACCGTTCTTTCCTCGAAGGTCTCTAACTTACTGTCGATATGTTCGACATCCATTCACCTTGTGTTTTGGTGATCAAGCGAACCCTTGATTATGTCTTCTGTTCATGGTTACAAAGATCGATTTCCATAAACCCAACCAGTCACACTCTTGTTGTGTACCCTGTTGACTATCATAAGTTGGTTGAGTAGTATTGACAATGGCTTTGATTATTGTCTCATCTCTATTTGATCAGGTTGTTGGAAAGTTGTAATTGGAAATGATAATTGGTATATGGTCGTTGCCTCCTTTTGTTATGACAGTTGAATCAATAACTCAGCATGGTTTGATTAGTTGATTGAGAGTAAGTGTAAATGTCCAGTCACAAAGATACCTATTTTCCTTACGCGTTGGTCTATGTGTTCCTACATCATGTTATTGATTGAAGTTGGTGGTTGTTGTGTGTTTAATTTGCCGATCTAGATTATTGCAATTTGAAGAGTTGATGACTCTGACTGGTGTGTCTACTGTGTATGATTTATGGATACATCGTGCATCATTTTGTTTTATTGCACCATCAGAGATGACCACGGGTTCTTGGTAGTATGGTTTCATTTCAAATTTAATTGTTAAATTTGTCAAAGGAATGGAATCAGGTGTGTTTTAAAAGAGTCCGTTCAACTTAGGAAAGGCCTGTGTCTATGTTTGATTTGAGGATTTATAAATTATGGGCAATGGTTGATATTTTTATAAATGTTGAACAAATTTGAACCAACATGTATGTGTGTTCCTTTGAATTTTGTTTTAAATATAAAAGGGAAGGAAATGAAAAGAAACATAATTATTTTAAACAATATGGGTGAAAGTCATGACGATTCTGAGTAGGATTATACACTGTGTTAATTGAAAGTTTTTAAAGAACTTGGATGTGGGACAATTAACAAGTTTAACACACAATAATTGTTTAATTGGCACTGGAATAGTTGTATTGAATACATAACTATTTTTATGGATTACTTAATTGGTTTTTCGAACAATATTTGCTCTTTTCCCCTACCATTATTTCACTTTTCACACATTACAATTCCCCTCGCCTTCATATATTCTCCACTCCCTATTTCTAAAATGTAATTATAGTTAAGATAAGTTATGTATCATGACAATTAAAGGATCACAGGGATGAATTATAGTGATATATTATTTTGGTTTACGATACAGTTGATTGTTTGATGTTTGTGAGCAGTAATCATGACCTTTTCCCCCTCATTTTAACATTTTTCACTCAATACAACCCCTCGGATATCCCAGAACCCTTGTTCACCCCCTACTCATTGACAACTATTAAAAAATTTGTATGGATTGGATTGCATGAGTCTAATATGTTGCTGAGCCAAATTTTATTTCGTATTTAAAATATTTTCTATACACTTTGATGCAGACTCACAAGAGTTAGGCCAACTATTTCAGGCTAGATTTTTTAACTGGATTGGGAAAGGAGTGGTCCAACCTAGGATTGAAAAGCCTCCCTTCCAAGCCCCATAGGTCCCTAGTATCCCGGTTCCTCCTAATGTCTCACTGCAACCTGAAGTCCTAGAAATTGATGGATGGAAAGAGATTGTCCACCTAACAGTCTCCCAACATTGTGGCTGGCCTAACTTGTCTCTACCTGCTCCTCCACCTATTAATCAAATTGTCCAAGATGTCCCCGTCCACTCACCAGTATAGTCTTCCCATGCAAGAAAAATGTTAAAAACCTAGGCACACCACGATCTTGACAAAGGAAAATCCATTGCTTCCCCTTCCTTACCCTCAAATGACTCTGATGAATCCGTGTCTTCCCGCATGCATTTGAGAGATGATTTCTCTCATGTGATTAATGAGATTAGGCCTAAAGTCTCCACATAGCCTAAAGAAAATTTAGAGAGATCAAGAAGTGACAAAAACAACAAGGGAAAGATTACCTCCCAGAGTGGAAAATATGGATTTTAACTTTTTATTTATTAATTGTTGAGAATAGTTGACTTCTGAAATTTTGGACAACACACTATTTTTTGGATATATGGGTAATATATTTTTGGAAATAATTTCAGTTATCATTGATATAAATTGTCAAAATATGAAGTGATGATGGGAGTCACAAGGAGGGATATTTTGTTTGATTAACTAGTCGTGTTATGATTATTAAAGAACTAAAGGGAGTTACAAGGGGTCCCACCTACTAGTTATTATTTATTTAAAACCCATATTATGATTTTATTACTTTTCCCCCTTAACTAAAAAGTTAGTTGAGTTTTAGTTAACTTAAATAAATAAGTAGTTCAACTACTTAAACCAATTATAATTTGATTAAAGGCAAAAGGACAAGGAGGAACAAAAGGAGAATAGAATGAGAAGCATGCTAAGGTTTTCTCTTTGAGTTTTGTTGAGATAATTCAGTTTTCATCCATTCGGTAATTCATTAGAAGCCTAATTATTTTTTATGATAGCAAGGTCCTATTGTAGAGAGAAATATTCAGGGTTGAATTACATCATTCAGACACTTTTTTTTCCAGAGGTGTTGATCTATCTTTGATAGTCTGTGTAGACTTGTCTGTTTGTGAATTAGATTTCATGACTGACAAAGGCTATTGTGCATAGTCGAGTGGGAAACAATCTATGGCAAGATGATACAACTTTCAAAGTTCAGTTTTTTACTTTTTTTCAAAAGTCCTTTTGTATGTTTCATCGGGGACGTCTAAGTTTGACTTTGGTCCAAAACTTCCTCAGGAAATTTTGTAAAGAGAACGATTCTTTTGATGAATTGGAATGAAATAAATGATTTCTTTATGTCTCATATATTTTGATTATTGACTTGGTGTCTTTACGTCCATCTCTATATTTATTTCAGCATCTGTTATGTTCATAAATTTACATAAATAATGAATTTCTCATCAAGCTTTTGTTTATAAAAAAAACCATCCTAAGCACTTGTAAACAATACTTGTGAATTAGGATACCAATTTTGATGGATATAAACATAGGGTGATATTCCCGTCTATAATTCTTTAGCCAAGAAAGATATGAAAATGCTTGAGTAAGATCATTTCATATCTTTTCCTCGACATTTATTTGGCGACCATACTAGGGAGATCTTCAATATCTCTTTGGTCAATTTTTATGCTTGATTAGCATCAAATACATCTATTTTTATGATATTGATTCTTTGATTGTTTTATTTCTTAATGACTGTACCTGTTGCAAGGCATCCCATTGAGCTCGATCTTCAAGATCAGACCATCATTTCTTTGAATTTGTTTAACACCATTTTAGACATTGCTAATACTTGGGTTGAGCTTAATCATTCATGGGTAGCAATTGAACGAGATATTAGTGTTGGGAAGCTAGACGTAGATAACCTAGAAATCAACAATAACCTTCTTGTTCCTTCAAATTTGGCCTTCCTTTCATGTCCTTAGACTCTCGTGTTTCTAGGAGAAGAAGAGGCTTATCACTCGAAATTAATCCTATTTCTGAAATAGGAAGAAGGAACGTGGTGTTATCAATCCAACAAAGTGCTCTAAGGAGAACTTTGTCTGATTCATCCAGTTCATCTTTCTCTCGCTTACCTATCATCCACAAGATGACATCTAGTGGTGGCTCTGGTGGCACTAGAAGTGCTTCCTCCTCTCATTCGTTAGCTTTGTCAGTGATTGGTAGCTTATATAGCCACCATATCCCTATCCAGTCTACCACAAATCCCACTAAATCCATCAAAAAGTATGGGCTTTTCAGTTTGAAGAAGACGCCACAACCACACCATGGCATGTTTCCTCTCCTCTTAACCTAGCACCTGCTACTTTTCCACTTCCTAAATTCAAAGAGAATCCTCCTAGGTTTTCGTGGAATAGCACTGTCACTACAAATGAACACCTGGTGACATTTTCTAAGGCTTGTCACAACATAGGAGCCAATGACAACGATACTTGGATGTGATTATTTGTCAATTCCTTGGAAGGAAAGGCTATGACCAATTTCTTTGACCTTCCTTCTAAGATTCTGTCTACTTGGGAGGAGTTATTTTATTGGTTCAAATCCACCTATGGGAAATCTAAAAGCCCAACTGAGAAACTAGGGGAGTACAATAACATCGCCTATAAGAATGGTGAGACCATCAAGTCCTTCAACTTAAATTTCACTAAGTTATACAATCAAATCCATAAACTCATTCGACCTTAGAACCAAGTTGCTTTCATGCATTACTAAAATGAATTACCTTCCCCATATCATCATAGACTTGAGGAAAAAGCCATTGATAACCTCGGTTCCGATATGCATACTTTTAGAGTATGAAGAACAACTTGAAAGAACATGTCTTCCTCAGGGATAATCAGTTAAACATACGTACATGTACTCCCTCTTACATCTAGTCCAAGACATGAATAGTTGTATGATAGCATATGAGTGAAAGGGAACTGTCTCCCCTCTCACCCATGGATCTTCGTCCTCTTCTTCACCCCCCTTTACAAATCCAATTGAAAATAATTTTCATCTTAAATCTATCATGCCTCGAAGTTGGTGTAAATTTTGTGAGGAACACCATGAGGAAACAACATGTGAGGTAAGGAAGAGCGCCAGAGATAAGATATTTGGTAAAATACCAGAAACTATTATCGTTTTCCTAGATTTTGCAAATCCAGAAGATGTCATGATCATCAATACTAGGAACAAATCCTATGCTCCCAAAGGAAAATATGATCCTCCTCACAATTATTCTAGCCCAATCTCATCCTCACCAACTCCTAATGCTCAGGTTCCTAAGGTTCTTGAAAATCAAGGAATCACCTCCCCTCTTCCCTCTTCCAAATACAATATTCTAAATTAGTTGGCCAACATCAGAGCAGATTCCACCCTTCTAGGCATGGTTGCCATCCCTAAACAACAGAGGCATCTAAAAAAATTCATGGAAGGAAAATATTCCATTGTAGCCAACCTCTCTGAAGAGGTAAATGAAGAGGATTTGTATGTAAAAAAAGTAGGTGTACATAACTTTAGATACCCTGTAAAAAATACCCCTTTTTATATTTCTATAAATATTATGGATAAGATCGCCCATTGTTGCCTCATTGATGGTGGTTCGGGCCCAGGTGCAATTTCAAAGATTATTATGGAAGAGATAGACTTGTCTTGTACAAATGAAAATGATAGAAGCATGCTCTCTTATAATAGTCTACAACAAACGACCATAGGTGAGATTAAAGATGTGACCTTAGTTTTGTGTGCACACCCTGAAATAAGGACAACCCTTAGTATTCAAGTAATTGATATGCCAATAAGTAATTACTCCATCATCTTGGGAAGAGATTGACAAGGTTTGATGGGTGGATACCTCTCACTCGACGAGACACACTTATCCATTCCTCGGAATGGTAAAAACATTATAGTCCTTAGAGAGGGAAGGATTTCACCTTACATAGAAAGTGTCCCACAACCAAATGTGAACTATATCAAAGAATACCTAGGGGTGTATTCCATATTTTCCGAGGAGGATAACATTCCCTTGGAACAAATCAATTTAGATGATGGTATGTGGCACATGCACTTTGATGGTTCATACTCTAGTGAAGGTAACAAATCTGGCATAATATTGTACTCTCCTGTGGGGAAAATTCATAACTTTTCTTACAAGTTGGAGTTTTCTTGCACAAATAATGTCACTGAATTCGAAGCTTTATTATTAGGCATTGAACATGTCTATAATCTTGGTTGTGGTCACCATTTAGTTTTTTGATATTCCGAGCTGTTTGTGAACCTTGTACGTAAGATATACTCTCCTAGAAACAAGTTCATGAAACAATACACCCAAACTGTTTGGGGACTTATCTCAAACCTATTATATTTCAACATTACTCATTTTAAGAGGGAATTGAACTCAATGGCTAATAGGTTAGCTGTTTTTCCAGCCTCTCCTAATCGACAACTTCAACCACACAAACCTGATTGTAATTTTAAATCTCTATATCATCCACATATCCTTGACAATATAGAATCTTGGCAGGTCTTCCCTAGCGATGAGAGCATCCGTGCTTTCATTCAAAATGAACCTTATAGGCCCAGGGAAATTATATCCATAGAAGATAACATTATTCCTAAGGGATTGAATCCTCTAGAGAGTTCATTTTCATCGAGTGATGTAGGAAATAAAGAGAAACAGAAAGAAGAGGAGTCAAAAAGGAAGGTCGGTGAAACCATTTTCTTGAACATTGGGACACCTAAGTCTCCAAAGAATGTTAAAATAGGTGCCCAATGTTTTGATGAAGAGAAAATGAAGTTTGCTAAGCTACTTGGTGAATTTTAAGATGTTTTTTCTTGGTCTTATGAGGATCTTCGTGGTTTTGATCCTGATCTTATACAACATGCCATTGCCATCAAGGAAGGCATAAAACCAATTAGGCAAAAAAAAAGACCTATCAACCCTGCACTAGAAGCAACTATTCGAAAGTATTTGGAAAAACTCTTGAAAGATGGAATCATATTTCCGATTAAACATTCTGAATGGGTTTCCAATTCGGTTCCTGTTCGCAAAACAATCGGTCAGATCAGAGTATGCGTTGATTTTCATGCATTGAGTCGAGCCATTATAAAATATCACTTTCCTCTCCCTAATATGGAAATGATTTTGCACCAAGTCACAGGGTCACAGATGATGTCCTTGATGGTTTTTCCATTTACAATCAAATCAAGGTAAAAAGGGAAGATAAATATAAAACCACCTTTATTACTCATTGGGGTACCTTTGCTTATGAATGTATGCATTTTGGATTATCTAATGTAGGTGCCACTTTTCAAATATCTATGCAAATATATTTTGATGATTTGATCAGCAAGATCATTCATATATACCTTGACGACTTAATGGTGTATTCTAAAATCCAATTAGATCATTTTGGTCATCTGAAAGGAGTTCTCATGCGATGTAGGAAATTTGACATCTCTCTAAATCCTTCTAAGTCCATTTTCAGCGTTACTGAGGGAAATTTCCTTGGACACATTGTCTTCGATTTAGGAATAAGCATTGATCCCAAAAGGATTGATACCATCCTTAATCTGCTTGCTCCCACTTCCAAGAAGGAGTTCAAGCTTTTATGGGGGTTATTAACTTTGTCCGTAGGTATTTTCCAGATTTTGGTGTGATGGTCAAACCAATTCATAATCTTCTTAAGCAAGATCGTTCTTTTTCTTGGACAAATGATGTCGAAAATGATTTTGTAGGAATCAAGAACGCAATCAGCTCTGCACCGGTTTTGGCGAAGCTAGATTTTGAGAAGGAATTGATGATATATACTAATGCCACCGAAGAAGCGGTTTCTTCTATCCTCATTCAAAATGATGACCAAGGAAATGGAAATCCAATGGCTTACATGAGTCAAATTTTGTCTGATGATGAATTTAAATATTCTTTTATTGAGAAACATGCTTTTTCTCTTGTTAAAGATGTTTAAAAGTTTCGCCACTTCATCCTAGGTACGTATACATTGGTAAAAGTCCCTTTACTTGTTGTCAAGTTTTTTCTCTCACAGACTTATCTTTCAAGGAAGCTTGAACATTGGCTTGCCAAGTTCCAGGAGAATGATTTGAATATCGTGAATTCTACCACTATCAAGGGTCATGACTTAGCCCTTCACTTAGCTCAGCATGCTGATAATAGTGAAGAAATTGATGAACACGATAGTTCCCTATCATCACTTTTTTACATTGATAACCAGATCCTTCCTATGTTTGAACATCCTTGGTATAAGAATTTAGTTTACTACTTACAAAACCGAAGTTGTCCAAAAAACTTAGACACTCATCAAAGGAGAAGACTCCGTATTGAATTCGCAAGATATGCCATTATAGGAGACTTTTTGTTTAAAAGATATACTAATGGTGTGTTGCTTCGCTGTGTAAATGTTGAAGACGCACATAAAATGTTGCAAGAAACTCACAGTTCTTCAAACTCTGTCATCCATGTAGGAGGTCATTTTTCTGCTAAAACTACTGCTTTCAAAATTATTATAAAAGGATACTATTGGCCTTCAATCTTTCACGAATCTTATGTTTTTTCAAGATCTTGTGACAAGTGCCAAAAGTTTGTTGGGAAAGAACACCTTTCAACCATGCCATTACAACCTATCCTCCCAAACTTTCCCTTTTCAAAATGGGGATTGGATTTCATTGGTCCTATTAATCCTCCATCTTCGACAAGACAATTTTTTATTTTGACAACCATAGACTATTTTACAAAATGGGCTGATCAAGTAATTTCTTTCTTTGAAAATAACATCTTTTCCAGATTTGGTCTTCCACTGGAAATTATTACAGACAATGGTATTGATTTCATTTTTTCTAAGCTGACCCAACTTTTAGCTAAGTTGGGGGTTATACATTTCATCTCATCAAATTATTATCCCCAAGGGAATGGGCAGGCTGAGTCTACGAACAAAAATATGGTGATGTAGATAACTGCATCGCCCTTCGGGGCAGTTTGATATTGGCATATGACAATTATGATGGTGAACATACTACGAAAAGAGGCGATGACACCTGTAAGAAGTGTCGATGACTCGTAGGCATTGATGGCCCAAAAATTCATAGGTATTCGGCTAGTATAAAACAACTACAATAGTCACAAAGTAAGACCCATCGTAACATGAGATTGTGTTGAAGTTGAATGTTAAGGGGGTCAATGAAAACAAGGAGTAATGATGGTTCTCTCTGTGTCGTCTAAGGATCCTCATTGTAAAGGTAATGAGAGTCAAGATATTGTCGCCCTTCTGAAAACTGTGCTGATGTCAACATAAAGGGAGATGCGACTCCAAGAAGCAAAAGGGCTTCATGAAATCCACTGGATGAGATCAGGAACTGATAAGGAACATGGGCGAAGTCAAGATGCGGTGAGAATCAAGACTTCCCTTGGTTGGGGATATATGTGAAGTATGAGTGGAAGAAACCATGAAATTGGATCTAGCATTAGGGGGACGACTAGACATGGGTTAAATTGTGCCAGAGGTGTGACAAAGTGGACAAACTCAGAGATCAAGGGTACATGGATTGTGGGATACTCGGGGTTTATGGATGATGTCGACAGGAGTAGGAGAGAGTAAATGCCCCAACCAAGGGCGACATGGGCTTCTTTGCCAAAAAAATAAGTTCTCTAAAGGTGATGACAAAAATCTATGTAAATGCTAGAAACAAAGGCTTTGTACAATTACCAAATAAATAAAGAATAATCTGGGATAAGTGTGCAGATACAAAAACAGGTGCCCTAGTGCAAGATGGCTTGGCCTGTGAGGGTGCAAGTTGCGTGGAGAACTGGTGGAGGGTGGGTTCCCCATGGGTAGGTTTCTATATGAGGTAAATGAATGGAGGGAAATTTGCAGATGGGAAAACTGATTGTGGATGAAATGGAGGTTTAATGATACTATAGAGGTGTAGTCAAATGAGAACCATGAGGAGATATCCTGGGAGTCCATTGGGAAAGACAACATAATGAGGAGAAGGAGTATGTGGCTGATTCTTGAACATGTGTAAGACTATCAGGACTCCCATCCCTAGGGGGTGAAAGCATCATGAGTGTTAAAGTGCCAAAGGGGACTATGAATGGGACAACTCATGTAGAGGAGAGTGCTACTGGGTGATAGTAGCAAAATGCAGCGAAGGTGATAGTACTGCAGAGATGAATGTGAATATCCTATAGGAAAATGTCGGAGGATGTGACTGGGAGATGCAATCGATATTCAGAGGGAATGATTACATGCCAATGTCGATCATATACCTGAAGGGGATGCACTAGTTTGTGATGACCAAGTACCTGCACACATGAAAACCGAATACCCGACATGAAAAATATCTGAAGATAAATAACATATAACAACTATTTAATAATTTTGAACATGAGCATGCGTACCTGGGCTTGATCTGAGAAAAATTATCCCCCGGGGCTGAGGATGGATGGTGACCCAGAAGACTGTGACTGTGTAGGTGGCAGGATCCTGATCCCATGGCAAAAGAGGAATAAGAAAATGGATTCTCTAAGCTCCTGTAATTGAGAATGGAAGTTTGGAAAAAGGGACTACATATAGCTGTAGGGCCCACAGTGCCACCTCATTTGTACCTGCTGCCATAGTGAGTTGACGAGAGGATTTGAGAGGATATTTGGATATTACAGGAGTTCAAGCCGACCAATCCTAGATTTGTGAGGGAAAGGTTAGTGGTCTCATCCTCCTGCATAGTAGTTAGGGTTTCTTTTCTGGGCAGGGATGTATGGATGGCCATACTAGGGGTTTTTGTAAGGGTGGGCCCCCAAGTGCACAGGAGATCGAAGGATACCCGTGTTGAGGTGTGCGACTGTGTTAAAGAAAACCATGCATGGGGGCACATGGGTGAGGAAAAAATGTGTGCATTTGATGCGTGCCTATTCAAAGTACAACTGCACATTGTGCGCAACTATTTCTTCAACAGCTGCACACCAGTGCGCAACTGTGTAGCAAACAGGCGCACATGAAGGCACACCTATGGGGGCGACAGATGCATATTGATGCACATATGTTTCTTTGACAACTGCACAACTATGCGAAGAACAAGAGTGGATATGTGCGTGCCTGTAGGGGGGGATAGCCGTGCACATGAGGCAAAGGTGGGGGGTGTTGAAAAAACTTATATTTTTGGAAGATTTTTGTTTATGAATAGTGATGGTTGATCAAGTGTTGTTTGTGTGAATGCAGGTGATCAGTTAAGGATGCCAGTCCACTGGAGGGAGAGGGTATGGGAGTGTCTCAAGGAGGTGGTGAAAGATGAGTTGTGCATTCGAGGACCTTTGGTAGCCTGTGGGTTGCTAAAGTTCTTTGAATGCCCATTGATACGGGTGCAGGAGTACCTGCTGCAGTATCTGATTTCTATGTGGAGCACTGAGCTGCGGTGCCTCATTGTGCAGGGGGAGCAACTGACATTCTCTATGATGGAGGATGTCTATTTCTTGACCAGGCTCCCTTTTCAGGAGAGGACCCTACCTTCTAATCCCTAGTTGCCAGGGGATGTACACTTGGTAGACGTGGCATGGAGGTATTGTTTGGGGTAAAACTTTATCTTAGGTTTGGTCATTTGGATTGAGGCAATGGATGCACTCTTGCATCATTGTATCACAATGATGATTGTGAGGATATACAAATCCTTAGTGAGTCAACGAATCAGTGGTGGTCAGCTGAGGATTATGCATAGAGCATTGGGTGGAGAGATTTTTTCCTGGGGCGTGATGTTGCACGCCAAGATGATGGGGAAGCTTAACCGATGTCGGGCCACCGACTCTGGTGAGTTTTCCTTTTGGTTGATCTTGGTGGTGTGGTTTTTGGAGAGGGTTCCCATGTTGCACCCTAGAGTGTTGTTGCCGGTGGCTGATGCACAGGAGCCATGACTAATGCGATGTGCATCGATTTTGGCATGGCATGGAGGTGGGGAAGGTGGCCATTATTTTACGACCGATATGGCACATGTGTGGCGCCATATGCCAAATATCATACTGCAGTTACCATATGGTGAGATGGACTTTAGGCATGACCCAGATATGGTTTTACCTACTGGAGAAGATTGGGACCATAGAGGTATGTTGGTGTACTTTATGTTTTGTGATTTTTATAGTATAACATATGTTTTATGTATGTATGGATGATGATTCTATCGTTTGTTTGTTGTATGTGCAGATGTGGGGGCGCGAGGCCAAGAGGTGGAGTTGGTTAGAGAGACGGCTTGTCAGGGGCTAGTGAGACCACCATGGGGAGAGCCATGGGAGAGAGAGAGATGTCAGAGGGATGAGGCTAGTGCGAGGGCAGTCGATGACACGAGAGATGGAAAGAGATGCAAATTTGACGACCCCGATGCAGGGCCATCGCATGCGCCTCAGGGAGAGGTTGGCATGGATTTAGAGGATTTCTATCGTCGGTTAGAGGTGGTATTATAGTGCATTCCTGAGGGTATGTGGTCCCACATCCAAGATGAGAGAGTCCTAGAGAAATGTAATGGTGTCCCTACCAAGTTGCAGACCCTAATCCAGAGAGAAGTTGTGGTAGTGGCAATGATGATTGGGTGACCGCCCCCCGGACTTGGAGGACCCCCAATTGGTGGGGAACCTCCTGCAGATAGAGGAGTAGGTGGTGGCACTCTAGGGGCTCCATGAGTGCTATTGTGTATATATATTTTTTGTATTTATATAGGCCTGCGAGCCCATTTTGTATAGGCTAGTGTGATACTTATTTTGTACCTATAGGGTCCCGATTTCTCACCTGCCTAAGGGCGATGTACATGTTGTACTTTTTTGTAAAAATTGATGACACACTGATCGATATATATATATATATATATATATATATATATACACATTTTTTGGATCTTCATGATGTTTACATGTGATTATGTTTTGTGATGGTTTATGTATCTGTGGTGGTGTCTTGATGTGATAAATGCCAATATAACACTAGGTTAGCCATGTTATCTACGATTTGATTGAATCGTCGTGAAATATGTGTAAATGTAATTTAATAAAAGTGTCGAGATAAGATTCTAACTTGCAGGTATTTGTGAAAGAGGCAAGGATCGCAGACACGGTATACATTGTTGAGCTGCAGGATGACAATCTCAGAATCTAATAAGATGCTAAGGTGACGAATGTGGCGGTGACTAGCCTCAGCGAGGAGGAAAATGAAAACTGTGTATTCTCCTTGGTTGTTGTTTTCTAAGCCCAAACATATGTCACTGGAGTGGAACAATTCGTGTGAGGGTGTATAGAGGGCCCAAGCAACCGAAGCGACATTCTATGTCCAATGGCTAGCTCCGTCAGCGTAACCGATGTGGTAGGATGATGGAGGAGACATTTGTCAATAACAAAAATGGTAGATCAGACATAAGGCATGGAGGGAAAAAAGAAGACTAAAATCTCTACAGATGTGTACAAAAAAGAAAAATCCTAGTGTAGAATGACTATGCTCAGGCGTAAAATTTATTTAAGTACAACCCATTGACGGGTTCTTTGAGAGGATAAACTTCGGGAGAGGCCAAGATGTATGTGCCTTTAGTGAGGCAGTGTTGGACGATGTAGGTTCCATGCCATAATGACTCCAAGTTTCCATGATTGAGGGTATTGTGAGTGATATCATAGGATAGGACGAGGTCTCATTCATTAAATGAGCGAAGGTTGACATGGCGGTCAAAGGTGGCCTTCGATAATTTTTTAGCTACCTCATTGTTCTGTAATGAAGATTGACGGTCTTCATCCAACGATTCTAAGTTCAACAAGTGTTGCTCCATTGGAACAATGTCAGGTAATATCTCGATAGTGGTGCACAATGTGGGAATTTCACACTCAATGGGGAGAGTAGCTTCGATCCCATGGATGAGATGAAACAGTGTAAAACCAATGGAGGTTTTGACTACCATGCAATAAGCCCATAATGATGAAAACAACATATGATGCGAGTTGGTCTTATGTTTGTTGACAGTGCATTGCAACATGGTTTTGAGGACCTTGTTGAAAACCTCGACCTGTCTATTGGAATTGGAGTAATATGGGGAGGTAAACTCATGGGAGAAGCCTAACCTTGAGGAGAGTTCGACGAAGATCTCATTCTCAAAGTGTTTACCATTATCAGAGACTAACTGTAGTGGGACTTCGAAGCGGGTAATGACGTGGTTGAAGAAAAAATGCACAGTTGTGTCAGTGGTGTTGTTGAATGTAGACATGGCTTAGGCCCATTTGGTAAAGTAATCTACTACCATGACGATGTACTTATGTCCATTTCTATATGGAGGATTGCAAGTCATGTAGTATATTCCCCATTTACAAAATGGGCCGACAGTGATGACTGGATGTAGAAGAGCAGGTGGTTCTCATGCTTTGTTTGCATAAAGCTAACATTTGTCACATCGCTTCATAGTGTGGATGCAGTCATGAAACAATGTGGTCCAGAAGTATCCTACTCGAATGATTTTCTAGGCGGTGGACATACCTGAGAGGTGACCACCGCAGGTGTCATTGTGGCAATCATTCAAGACTCTATCTGCTTCGTCAATGGTCAAACATCGACGGAGTATGGTGTCGACCCCATATTGATACAAAATGTTGCCAATGAGGAGGTAGTGAGGGGCCTGATGGTGAATGCACTAATGATCGTATCGAGAGAGATGAGACCCAAACTTCTATGTCCGAAGGTAGACAAGAAGGTCGCCATACCAAGGGTCATCCGAGGGGATGTATAATAGGTGTTCGTCGGGAAAATCCGTATTGATGGGTGAAATTGTAGCATCTGAGGGAAATACTGTGATGATTTCAGCGAGAACAAGTGCTTTCTTACTTTTGGGAGTTGAAAAATCTAGGTGGTATTCTTGAAGGATGATGATCCATCATGAAAATTTTCCATTAATTTTCTTTCGACTAAGAAAGTACTGCATGGGTTTAGAATCCACAATGACTTTGGTAGTGTAAAGCAAGACATAATGATGCAATTTCTGAATATTGAGGACAACTACGCGGGCGAGTTTCTCCTCATGATTGTACTTCAGGGGTGGTCCTGAAAGGTTTTTAATGATATAGTAAATAACCTGTTCGCGACTATCATCCCCTAGTTGGACGAGAACTCCTACTATTGATACGACTAAGGCTGACAAGTAGAGGATGTAGTCACGATCATAGTTGGGTGGACTAATAAAATGAGCATTGGAGAGTTTCACTTTTAAATCATCAAAAGCATTTTGGGCATGTTCATCCCATTGAAATGGGATATCATGACACAATAAGCAAAGGAAACTATGCACGCAAGTGGTGTTATCTAGGAAAAAGAGGTGTAGAAAGTTGGCTTTGCCTTGTAGGCTCCGCAGTTGGCATAAATTCCAAGGTGGTGGAATTTCTGTGATATCTTGGACCTTGAGGGGGTCCACAGTGATGCCATGTTGGAAGATGATAAACCCAAGGAGACATCCGATGGTGACACAAAATACACAATTGAGGGGATTCAAGTGGATATTGTACTAACAACACTGTTGAAATATAGCTAGTAAGTCATCTAGATGTTGATTTCATTTCTTGGATCGAGCAGTAAGGTCATTCAAGTAAGAGAGGATGATGCAAGAGACATCATGGAAAACATAAGTCACAGCCCATTGAAACGTCGCACCTACATTCTTGAGTCCAAAAGGCATGACACAATACACAAAATTACCCTATGGGGTGGTAAATGTGGTTTTATACTGATCCGATGGATGGATTTGGATTTGATTGTAGCCAGAGAACCTATCCATGAAAGACAAGGCCTCATGGCCGAAACATTCATCAATAATTTGGTCAATGAAAGGCATTGGGAAGTTGTCTTTGGGAAAAGTGTGGTTGAGATTGTGAAAGTCAGTGAAGACACGAATGGTGCCCTATTTTTTGTTAACGAGGACGGGGTTGGAAACCCGTGACGTGTATGTGATGGGGTATATGAACCCTGTAGTGCATAGTTTGCTAATTTTGGCTTTGATAGCTGTTGCTTTGGATGGGTACAGTGGGCATTGATTTTGACATACAGGGGTGACATATGGCCATGTGTCGATGTGATGCCCAATGATAGAAGGATCGAGGCCATGCATCTCTTTATATGACCAGGCAAAAATATCTTGGTATTCCTGAAAGAGGGTTTTGTAAGCTATGAGTTCCTCAGGGGAGCATGCAATGCATATGGTGATTTCTTCTATGATTCCTAGTTTAACGAAAATGTAAATTTTGATAGTGAGGGAAATATTGGCCATGTTTCCTTCTTCAAAAGCATCGGGGGCAGGGATAGGGTTGTGGAACCAGTCTATATGCCTGGATGGAATAAAATCCTTGGTTTCTATTGCACATATGGAGGCTTGGCTAGGAGGGTCAAAGGATTCCTGTGAGAGAAAGAGCGCTCTGTGATGGAGCACATTCCATGGGTAATAAAGTGTAATTAGTTCCTCTAAGATATCTTCATCGCAGTGGAAAATGAGAGAATATACAGGATTTGGGGAAGTAACATTGGTGACTTTCACCATGTGATTGTCTTCAGGTGGTGACGACCTAGAGGGGGTATCACAACTATGGTGAAATGGAGTGCTTGATATAAACCAAATGTTGAGACACTGTGGGTTGTAGACTGTGGTTGGAGGTAAACTTTCCTGAGGGAAATGAACCAGAGAATTGGAGGGATTTGGGGGAAAATCCTTAGACAGTCTATCCATGAACCATGGAGGGGTGGGAAGTGACTTAGGTTCATGGGAGGTGATGTTGACAATATCTGGAGATGGAATAGGGGAAATCACTTGCATCATGGGAAGTGAGGTGGTTGGAGGATTTCAAATAAGGGCCATTTGACGATGCCTGTATTCAATGATCGTAGGACATTCGTACGTGAAATGATCAAGTGATTCAAAAAGAGAGCAAGGCAACCTCATTCATTCATTGATTAAAGTAGTGACATAATGGATTTCAGTGACGTGGGTTCTTGATGACATGGGTGGAGAGGGGTCTTGCTGAAAGTTTTGGCGTACTGCCATTAGTGTCTGTCGAAATTGAGGTAGTGCGGGGAAATGGTGAGTGTAGTGGCCATACTCTAAACAGATGGCACATGTGAATTTGGTTCGCAACCCTTTGGTGCCTGTAGTAGGGGACATGGTGGTATTACTAGGTGTGTTTGGTGAAGTGATGAGCGAGGTGGTTGCTCGAGGGAGTTGAATCAAATTGTGTAACTCAGGGATAGAGGGACATCTATTTGCAGGGTGTCCTTATCTCTTGCATAGTGCGCAAGGAGGTTGAACTCAGGGAGGAAGTGGAGTGGTGGTCTATTTTTTCTTTTGACTGTCCCCAGCCATCGCGGTGGTGTTGGAAAGTGGGGGTGAGGGCGGTGTGATTGGAGTTAGTACTAGAATCTACATCGAGATTGTCTCTGTTTGGGGAGGGAGGGATGGTTGAGGAACCATCACAGGTGGGTGGAGATACCATACCAGAATGACAAACACCATATTGGGAAGGGTAAGCGTTGCGGCTGCCAGGAAATCTTGTACTCGCGATGGGGGGTAGAAGAAGGGAATTTGAGTAAGGGACAGGGGGATTGTCTCCTAGACTGGGATTTGACCCTAGGGGAGGGTGAAACTGGGGATAATTGGTGTTGTAGGGTTCTCAGGGGGTTCCTAAGGTTGGATTTCTTCCACTAGTGGGACATCAGGGAGTGGAAAATCCTTTGTGGGAGGAATGGTATCTCCATTGTCAATTCCATTGGAATATATGATACACACTTGTGCTGAGGGGTGGATGAGTGGTGGTGCTCTGTGGTATTCCCCCAACAAAGATGTGTCCTTGAAAATTCCGAGGCCTATATCCATGAGTGGATATGCATCAAAACTAGTGAAGACAAGAGATAATGTGTTATCGATGTTGGAGGAGTGGTTAGGCTCATAATGTGAAACTTGGTTGATGGTGATGATCTTCCCGTTGTGGGGGAACATCATCGTTCAAAACATAGAAGAGGCCACAACCTTCATAGCGTACATGTAGCTATGTCTAAACAAGATGTTGTAATCGAGTGGGGTGTCAATAAATTCAACATTGATAAGGATGGTTTTTCCCCCAAGTTCAATGGGGACATTTTGAAAGAGCCCTTCAGGAGAGGATGGTCATCCATCATAATATCTCAAAGTGATGGTGGATGGTATTAGCTCAGGGGAGCCAAGTTTTTTCCATACAGTTTTGGACATGATGCATGTGGATGCACCTTCATCCATGATACATCGATGAACTGTGATGTTCTGAATTTTGACTGGTATTTGGAAAGCTACCAAAGAAGGGAGACGAGGTTGCCCACAATCTAGATCAAATGTGATGAGTTTATTATCAACAGGGTTTAATTCCCCCAAGGCGAAAAGAAATTATTTTCATTGAGTGGGACAGGTTTGGAGGACCTCCAAGACCAACATGGCTGTAGTCGATTGCGCCAACTCATTGACTAGACTACAATTGTGTGCCACCCTAGCATGAGGGTTTTTGAAATTCCATCATAATGGGATGCGATGAATATGAATGGGTGGTTCAGTGTTAGGGAATGGAATCATAAAAGGTTGTCCGACAGGAGCGTGAGCTTCTTCCGAAGTGGTGGGAGTGGATTCGGGGGGTGCGTTGTATTGATGATTGCGTGTTTGTAGAAGAATGTTTTCTTCACTAGTGAGGAGGATATTACGATATGCTGGATTCCTAGGGTTTTGATATTGTCCCATATGTGGTGGGGCAGGACGCATCTCCTGCTGGGTATTCATCACACCTTGGTGTGGAATAGGATTTTGCAACACAACGGGGGGTGGTTTTTGCAAATACTTTTGTGGGGCCTTTTGAGGGGCAGGTGGCACTGGAGGACATGGCACATTCATGGAATCTTTAATCCATTTGAAGTTGGCAATTTGAGGGAAATGGTGAGTATAATGACCATGCTCCCTGCAAAGGGCACAAGGGAAGTTCGTCCGGAGATTGTTGTTGTTGTTCCTCCCTTGGTGTTTGTTGTTATTGACCCCTTGGGGGTTCTGGTTACCTTGGTTTTGGTTCCCCCCAATAGGTTGGTTTTGTTGGGGGTTATTTCCCCCTAGTCTTGGGTTATTATTGTTTTAGTTTCTTCCTTTCTTTTTGGCATTATTCAGCTGATGGGATGGATTTTCCGTATTCAGTTTTTCATAATTTTGAAATTGATGAATGGGAGAGAGATGAACAAATTTAACCCCATCGTGTGGTTGTCCTTATGGATGGGCAATGGGCTATGGAGGGCCAAGAAATGGGAAATATAGATTATTTTGTGGTAATGACCCGTGGGGTGCATAGGAAGGCGTAGCTCTTTCACTAGTGCTTAGGGTGTAAGCTGAGGCAGAGGGGGTACTAGAACTTGGTTGAACAACCGAGTGCACCATGGGTACTAGTGAGGGTCCACTCATGTGTGGAGGGAGGAAAAAAAGGTATGACTGCTAATAAGGTGGGGGGGGAGGGTAATAAAGGGGTCCTCCATACATTGGTGGATATTGGGGTGTACAGTACATAGGTGGTGGTTGGATGTATGGATTATGGTGTTTTGTGGTTCCAATCAATCCATCTACAGAGTGAGACATCCCAGGTTTGTCCTGGCCAAATGGTACATGTCTCAGGGCATCAAGCAGTACTATTTATAAGTATATTGACTGAGAAGAAATGAGGTCATACTGTTGAGATTTTCTGATGGTTTCTTCTTCAATTTGGGGAAGGTGGAGGCCACATATTTGTCAAGGAGAGGGATGAGTGATCTGAGAAACCAATCAAGACATTATTCTTTGGTGGTTTCTACTTTGCATAAACTACGTCACCGACGCCATTCGTGAATGTGGTCCACGATATGTGTGCCTGAGGTTTGTTTGAACTCAAAAAGAAGTTTGAGACCATTATCATGAAGAACTGATAGTTGAAAGAAGGTTAAAAATGTTTTGGCTAATGATTCAAAGGTCACATGGGACCCTGATTTTTTGTCCACATACCACTTGGCTGATGGACCTGTGAGTGTGTGCTGAAATAACCTTAATCAGATAGAGTCATCCATGATGTTGTTTGAAAAGCACCATAAGTGGAAGGTCATGATATGGTTGGCAAGATCTTCTCCCGCCTTTCCTTCAAACTTGGGAATTTCCAAAGGTATTTTGGTAGGCATTGCAGGCCATGTGGGGTCATGTAATATAGGATCATTCGTGAGATTACTCAGATCTAGTATGTTGAGGGAGACAAAATATGGCATGTGGAGTGGCGGTAGAAGATTAGTTCCAGCCATGGTGTGAGTAGGTTGTGGACCTGACTCTTGAGGGGGGTTTGGTGGGGGTTTACTTCTCCCTTGGGAAGAAGTGTACCCTCAGCCTCCTTATGAAGGAGAGCTAGTGGATGGATGAAATTGGGAAGTGGACCCAAGTAAAGTGGAACCAAGCAAATCTGATCCCAAAATGGTAGCACTCACAGGGGTGTGAGATGGTTGGGACGATGAGTTGGCGAAACTAGGAAATCCTTCTAGGATAGGAGGGAAATTTTGCAAGTGTTTGGAACGATGGTGATTCTATGGGTCCCCTATGATGTCTGACTAGAAAAGTGGAATGTGTGCAAAATGGTGATGAGAGAAGTAAATGAACAAGAGACTTGTATAATATGGACCTTCACAATATATCTCACAATCACATGTAATCAAAAGAGCATCATTCATAAAGAAATTGAAAAAGAAGCATACATGTGGGTAGGTGGATTTTGTCTGCGTGAGAGAACAAAGAAAACAAATTCTCTTGTCCTAAAAATATGTAACGTTCTTCCTCTCAAATAACACTAAACCTTACAATATTAATCAATAGTGGGGTTTAAAGCCACCATAAAAGGAACTAGTGAAGGATGAAACAATAAGTTATAATGAGGGGTAGAAGGTGCATATCTTGAAAGAGATGGTGATATTTCCCAATAGCCACACAAAATCCGATCAAGGTGCAATTGCAACCCACAATTTCCACCTGGGAAGATGTCTTAAAATTGACCACTAGGTACCTCGGTCAAAGTGCAACATTTAGATTTTCGGCCATATAAATGGGTCAAGGGCTGGATCCCTTCCAAGAGGTGGGTGCCTCAAGGGGGGATGCATAGAACAACCAAACCTCATCCTTTGACCCTTCATGGGTATCTCCCTTCCTTATGGTGTTAGGAACACTTGACTTGGAGGATTTAAAAGTTCCCTATTTGTCAACTTCTAATGTTTGAAGATGTGAGAACCAGATAACGGGGAGTTATTTGGATGCCTATCCCTGAGATCCTATCTAGACTAAAGAATTTATTTTGGCACCTCCTGTGGAGAAAAACTTAGTGAGTTTTTAGAAAAAAATTAGATGTGGTTGTTGGAGAGATTAGAGGTGTGAACCAATCTCGTTTGAATTAAGTGGGAGTGGATAATTCCTTCAAGAAATAGTGGGACGTTTTAGAATCCCTTTGGAGGAAACCTACTTCCACCTCCACAATTCAAGATGGAATTATGTGAGTGAGTAGTGACTTTGTGTGTGAGCAAGTAATAAAATGTGCCAAATTTTTAATAAGTTAGGTGTCACTTTGCAACATGTGGACTTCATGTGGTCCTTACAATTCTTTATTACCTATCTTACTAGATGCCATTGGTACAACCTTGCATAATTTTAAAGCCCCTAAAGAACTAACATGTGGACATATGGGTCCTTACCAATCCTTTAAAACTCCATAATGTGATTTAATCTAAGAATGCTTCAAAAAACTATCCTAGATTGTAAGCATGTGGGCATGTATGGGCACATTACAATAATATTTTAAACTCCCCTAGTGATGTAAACTAAGAAAGTAGCCTCAAAAACTATCCTAATTTTTGCAACATGTGGGCATGTATGGGCCCTTACAAATTTAAGATGTTTTAAAAATAAACTAAGAGGAGCCCTAGGGGGGTTTTTTTCTCTCCTAAAGATTTTGTTTTAAGGGAGATGGAATATTCCCTCAATCATTTTTCTGATTCTCAAGATCATTCTATGGTGCGAGAGAAGAGCATACTCAATGATTGGAGTTTGATTTCTGGTCCCAATGCAAGTGTTTATATATGTGATAGCAAATGATTTTTAACTTAGATTTTACAATAAAAACAAGCCATCCATGTGGAAACTCAAAGAAAAAGAGGAGAAATATGGTTCTTTTTAACTTCCTAAGTGCCTATGTTTTGACTAACCCTTCATGTGGTAAAGGAATCTAAGTGTGGTGCATTTACAAATTGAATAAAAGCAATATTTTGAAGGCTAGGGGCCTTCAAAACATCACAAAAAAACTCTTACAATGTTGAAATTCTAGACAGATGCGTGGGTCACAGTTTAGACAAAGGCATATGTGGCACTAATGCATAGAGAACCAAGGACTTGTTGGTGAACTAAGCACAAAATGCGCTGAGAAACACAGTGTTGTTGGCACACAATGCTTGGAAGGCGCGTCTGTGTGCTAGAAAACCTGTACACATTCTGATACGCGTCTGGGAGGAAAATTTTAGGTGGAATTATCCTCTTCCAGCTCCAAATTAAGCTCTTTGCAGGTAGGGCTAGGCCAATTATGATCCCTATAAGGAAAATAGGTCAAAAAGAAGTGCTCAAACAACCAAAATAGGGAGGAAATTGATACCTTCCCCAATATGGTCGCCAATTTGTTGTGTCCTTTTCGTCACTCCAATGAACAAAAGAAGGGCACCTACAAGTCTAGTTGGGAATGATAGACATGATAGAGGTTAGTGTATGAATCAAATGACTCAATCACATGAAATAAACAAACAACTAAGCTAACAACAACTAAATAATTAACTAAAAAAACAAAACCAAAATGCACGAGGAAATTAGAACCAAAATTAATCAAACAATTGACCAATAATCATGCCATCAATGAAGGAGTATATTAATGGGCAAACACCATAGAGAAAGGGGGACTTATGGATCCCCTCTTCCTTCTTGGGAGGGCTCTTGAATCCTTTATGTGAGAGATCTTCTTACAAATGGTAAACTAGAAAGAAAATGGTGAATAAATCCAAGCTTATTCCCTCAAGAGGTGAGGTGAATAGCATAATGAGATGACGCTAATATGCTCAAAGAAGGAAATAGATTCCTTGTAGGATAATAGAGACAACATAACAATACAATAAGATTCTTTAATTCATAGTGCACCCATGGCCTCTTTTTATAGAAAATATTTGAGGCATTATCCAATCGGTCTTTAGTGTGAACAAGGGGCCCTTTAGGGCACCCTTGGGTCTTTGACCAATCCCCCATGCGGATTTAACTTGGATTTGAGGGTCAAATCAAGTTGGGAGTTGAATCAGAAGTGGGTGAGGGTCTGAAAAGAACCATAAATGCGGCATTCACAAGAGTGCGCGACTTTTATTGTACACAGCCACGCATCGAGCGCATGTGCGCTCTTATGGCATTTTTGGCTTGCACACGTGTGCGCGCTTCCTTTAGTGTTTCAACGCATGTCAATTTATTGACCAGTTGTATAGTTTGTGCCTTTTGGAAATGCATTTTTGGGGCTGCCGGTGAACTAATAACTGCCTGGAGATGCTGGATTCCTATAACCATTTGCGGATGAAATTTCAGTGATAAAAAGAATAGTCAAAAGGATCATCAAAGATAAGACTCGTCAATGGCACACTCTCCTCACTTAATCCCTTTGGGAATATCAAAATACTGCCAAGGTAAGCACTGGTTGCACTCCTTTCCATCTTGTGTATGGTTAAGAATCCATCCTTCCTATTGAGCTAGAACTTTCTTCCTTAAGGCTGATGCTACAGATCGAAGAATTAAATTCTTTTGATGTTTCACAAAGGATAAATGCACTCCTAGATTTAGAGGAGAAAATGATTTTTGCCTTGGATAATATAAAAAAGAGACAACAAACTGTTAAAAGGTATTTCAACAAAAGTGTCAAAAGTGTCAAATTTAAAGTCAATGAAAAGGTACTGTTGTGGGATTCATCTCATGCTGATAGGGTAAGACACTCAAAATTTCAAAAATTATGGCTAGATCCTTTCAATATCTCTTTTGTCCTGGGTACTAACTCTTCTATTCTAAAAGATTTACACGAACAATTGTTTTCCTACAACACTAATGGTTATCACTTAAAACACTATGTGGAACCAACTTAAAAAGTTTTAACGTTTTTTGGATTTTCTGTATATTAGTAGTTTAGCTCTGCTTTCATTTTTACCATTGTTTTTCATTTATGCTTTTACGAGAGTTTGAATTCTTCTTTCCTTTTAATAGCTTCCTACTGCTTTTACAATTCTGTCATTTTATTTTCTGCTGTTTTGAATTTTGTAATCCCATTTTTGTCATGTTTTTTTGGTTTTCATCTTTTTAGTTTGATTTTGGTCAAGAATAAGATGTTGGATCAGTTCTTCCACAGTGAATCTCCTGCAAGGTATTGTTAGTCAATAAAAGTCAAGCTTACACAGCTGTTACGATGTTCCCCCTAAAATTAAATTCAATTTGTTATCTGCTTTCCCTGCTGTCTTATAAAAGAATTGGTTATCCCTCGCTTCTGCTTTCCATTTCTACATCCATTTGATAATTAAAAAGAGAAAGTCCATAATTTTTTTCTCCTTGAAGTAAAGATAAATTATGGTTGAATGATTATGCATACAGGGATAAAACCCCTCATACTTAACATTTTCCATAAGTTATTCCCAAATTCCCGGTCATTTTTCCATTAAATCCACTCACTTCCCCCTGTTGCATAATCATTCTAGTTATACCTTCTTGATCCACTATTCTTGGTCTATGAAACTAGATATTCTGAGTTCTAATCTGTTGGAAACAAATTTCCCTGTGGAGTCGCTAGTTTGTTGATGATAAAAATCGCAATGAGGATTTCCCCCGCAAAGTGTTGCTTAAGCCTATTATTTAAACTAAGCTAATGATATATAATACTAGTATGTGGGACCCCCTTGTAGAATGGAGGATCAAACATAGTCTTATTACACATTTTATGATGTTGTTTCAATGCTTCTTACATGGTTCTATATTATTGATGATGAGATATTAGTTTTTTTTGCGACATAATGGCAGATGGATATTGCATTTTATGTGGTGGTTATGTTGCTCTAAGATCTAAATTCCATGGATGAATGAATTGTATTTACTATTATTACATTTTCTATTGGCGCCATGATTCATTACCTATTACACATACACAAGACACAAGCTAGTTATAACAAGATACAAGAGAAATATGGAATAAATCCAAGAAAAGGGAACTATGCTATACTATGCTATACTATAATGAAATTAAAAGAATTGATGTTAGTCCTAACTAGCAATCTTAGTGGCTATAAGATTTGTATTGATTTATATTGGGCACATTTGATATATGTGATTGTATGATTTTGGTAATGGTTAATATGGATTGGGGTGGCACAATTGGTAAGCAATATGTGCAAGTTTCGATGCATGGAATTAATGGTATGGATTAATTGTATGATTTTGGCTGCCTGTCATGTACTACGAAATTGAATGAATGGAGGATGGAAGCAACATGCAGTAAATTCACTTCACTCCATAATTCTCCCACTAGCCGTCACCCTAGCATGGTTATTGTTCATTTGGTTTTGTTGTGGTTAAGCTATGAGATTTAGGCGTGGAAGGAACTGCTCGACCAACTCACATTCTTAGGGCTATTGGTTACAGGTATGGTTCTTTTCGCCCATCCATGAATTCGATCTGTGTATGAAATGAACATTGGCTCGATAATGTACTGATCTATGTTTTATTGAGGTTGGAAACTATGTAAATGCGTGTTTTTTTCTCTAGAATGACTGTGTACATTATTCGTTGCAAATGAAAAATCGATGTTTGAAGTTGTGATTTCATTGGCTATTCTATGTGGTGGAAACTGTGATGACAATCTGTGGTCTTTATGGGTTTTTGTTGGAGGTTTTCATTTTGTTTAGCCTTGCTGGCCATTTCCTCACAGTTGTGGTAACCATATCCAGTTGTATTCAGTTCTATGGGGTTGTTGTGTATATTTCAATCCACCTTTTGGCCATTGCATATGTTTTCACTTGGTCGTGGTCTCTTTTTGTGGTATTGGCATCATCACAATGACCATTATGACAAGAAGTTTGTTGTAGGGTTGTTGGTAGTCTTTGGGGTCTGCATGTCTGTCGGCATTGTTATGTGTTGGTTCAGAACTTGAGAAGAGCGCGAGGGTTATGACTCTGCGCATTCGTGGTATTGGTTACTCTCCAGTGAGAAATATCTGCTCCTCTGCATCCTAGTCTACCCTACCTGATGTTGAACTGTCACCCTATTTTACAAGGCTAAGGGTTATGAGGCTTGTGGTTCCACCATGATTTCCTCGAAGGTATCTCACCTACTATCGATATGGTCAACCTCCAGTCAACCTGTGTTTTGGTGATCAAGAGAAACCTTGATTATGTCTCGTGTTCATGGTTACAAAGCTTGATTTCGATAAAACCAACCAATCACACTCTTGTTGGGTACCCTGTTGACTGTCATAAGTTGGTTGAGTAGTATTTATAGTGGCTTTGATTATTGTCTCATCTCTATTTGATCGGGTTGTTGGAAACTTGTAATTGGAAATGATAATTGGTATATGGTCATTGCCTCCTTTTGTTATGACAATTGAATCGATAACTCAACATGGTTTTATTATTTGATTGAGAGTAAGAGTAAATGTCCAATCACAAAAATGCCTCTTTTAACTATGCATTGGTCTGTGTGTTCCTACAACGTGTTATTAATTGAAGTTGGTGGTTGTTGTGTGTTTAATTTGCCAATTTGGATTATTGCAATTTGAATAGTTGATGACAGTGACCGGGTTGTTGACTGTGTATGATTTATGGAGACATCGTGCATCATTTTGTTTTATTTCACCATTAGAGATGACCACGGGTTCTTGGTAGTATGGTTTCATTGAAAATTTAATTGTTAAATTTTCCAAAGGAATGGAATCAGGCATGTTTTAAAATATTTTGTTCAACTCAGGAAAGGCCTGTGTCTATGTTTGATTTGAGGATTTATAAATTATGGGAAGTGGTTGATATTTTTATATATACTAAATAGAGTTGAAGCAATGTGACTGTGTGTTCCTTTGAATTTTGTTTTAAATATAAAAGGGAAGGAAATGAAAAGAAACATAATTCTTTTAAACAATATGGGTGAAAGTCATGATGATTCTAAGTATGATTATACACTGTGTTAATTGAAAGTTTTTAAATAACTTGGATGCGAGACAATGAACAAGTTTAACACGCAATAATTGTTTAATTGGTGCTCGAATAGTTGTATTGAATACATAACTGTTTTATGGATTACGTAATTTCTTTTTCGAACAATATTCACTCTTTTCCCCTACCATTATTTCACTTTTCACACATTACAATTCCCCTCGCCTTCCCATATTCACTATATAATCCCTGTTCCTCAAATTTAATTATAGTTAAGATAAGTTCTGTATCATGACAGTTAAAGGATCCCAAGGATGAATTACAGTGATATATTTTTTCGGTTTACGATACAATTGATTGTTTGATGTATGTGAGCAGTAATCATGGTATTTCACCCCTCATTTTAACATTTTTTGCTCAATACAACCCCTCACATATCCCATAACCCTTGTTCACCCCCTGCTCATTGACAACTATTAAATGATTTGCATGGATTGGATTGCATGAGTCTGATATGTTGTTGAGCCAAATTTTATTTCATATTTAAAAGAGTTTTCATGTATGGCTGTTAAAGAAACTATTTTCTAATCAATTATGCATACATGAATGAGATTTTTCAGTAGAGGTATCCATGGCCGGGGTAATCGGGGAAGAGGAAATTGTAATAGGGGCCCTAGAAGGCAAAGATTTTCTATACACTTTGATGCAGACTCATAAGAGTTAGGCCATCTATTTCAAGCTATAGTTTTTAACTGGATTGGGCAAGGAGTGGTCCAAGCTAGGCATGAAAGGCCTCCCTTCCAAGCGCCACAGGTCCTTGGTATCCTAGTGCCTCCTCATTTCTCACTGCAACTTGAAGTACCCAAAAACGACAGATGGAAAGAGATTTTCCACCCAACAATCTCCCAACATCGTGGCTAGCCTAACTTGTCTCTACCTACTCCTCCACCTATTAATAAAATTGTCCAAGCTTCCCCCGTCCACTCACCAATACAATCTTCCCATGCAAGAAAAAGCTTAAAAACTAAGGCCCACCATGCTCTTGACAAAGGTAAATCCACTGCTGCCCCTTCCTCACCCTCAAATGACTTTGATAAATCTGTGTCCTCCCGCATGCATTTGAGAGATGATTTATCTCATGTGATCAGTGAGATTAGGCCTAAAGGATCCACACAACCTAAGGAAAATTCAGAGAGATCTAGAGGTGACAACAACCAAGGGAAAGATTGCCTCCTAGAGTGGAAAATATGGATTTTAAGTTTTTATTTATTAATTGTTGAGAACAATTGACTTCTGAAATTTTCGACATCACATTATTTTTTGGATATATGGGTAATACATTTTTGGAAATAATTTCAGTTATCATTGATATAAATTGTCAAAATATGAAGTAATGATGGGAGTCACAAGGAGGGATGTTTTGTTTGATTAACTAGTTGTGTTATGATTATTAAAGAACTAAAGGGAGTTACAAGGTGTCCCACCTACTGGTTATTATTTATTTAAAACCCTTATTATGATTTTATTACTTTCCCTCCTTAACTAAAAAGTTAGTTGAGTTTTAGTTAACTTAACTAAATAAGTAGTTCAACTACTTCAACCAATTCTAATTTTCTTAAAGGAAAAAGGACAAAGAGGAACAAAAGGAGAATAGAAGGAGAAGCATACTAAGGTTTGATCTTTGAGTTTTGTTGAGATGATTCAGTTTTCATTCATTCTTAGTTCATTCAAAGCCTAATTATTTTTTATGATAGCAGGGTCCTATTGTAGAGAGCAATATTCAGGGATGAATTACATCATTCAGACACTTGTTTTTCAGAGGTGTTGATCTATCTTCGATAGTCTGTGTAGACTTGTCTGTCTGTTAATTAGAGTTCATGATTGACAAAGGATATTGTGCAGAGTCGAGTGGAAAGAAATATGTGGCAAGCTGATCTAGCTTTTAAAGTTCAGTTTTTTACTTTCTGTCAGAAGTCCTTTTGTATGTTTCATCGGGGACGTCTAAGTTTGACTTTGGTCCAAAACTTCCTCAGGAAATTTTGTAAAGAGAACGATTATTTTGATGAATTGGAATGAAATAAATGATTTCTTTATGTCTCATCTGTTTTTATTATTGACTTGGTGTCCTTACTTCCATCTCTATATTTATTTTAACATCTATTATGTTCAGAAAATTACATAAATAATGAATTTTTTAGCAAGCCTTTATCTATAAAAAAAACCATCGTAAGCACTTGTAAACAATACTTGTGAATTAGGATACAAATTTTGATGGTTATAAACAAAGGGTGATATTCCCATATATATTACTTTATCCAAGCAAGATATGAAAATGCTTAAGTAAGATGATTTCATATCTTTTCCTCAACAGGTAACTCAGAGGTAAAACCGTGAGGAAGATTTCACTAAGGTGTAAGTCTGTTAAGCAGGCCACCAACGTAACTGATCCACCCACTCATATCCTATCCCATTCTCAATTTGATCATGCGATGTTGGATTTCATCACCAACTAGTAGAGTCATTGAGAGAAGGCATTGTCTACTTGTTGGTTTTCAAGATGTTTTAGCGAGAATTGTTTGTTTAATTTATTTTTCTTTAAAAATTGAGACTCTTGTTACACATCAAAATTACTCACGTCAATAGTGTCACAAGTGTCATCATTACAAGTGTTGTAAGTGTCGCATATTGTCCACAAGTGTCGCATCTTGAACACATGTGTTACAAGTGTCACAAACATCTTTCCTATGTCATTCCTCTAACGACATCACAGGGACACTTAAAAAACCTCAAAGACTAGTTTTGAAGAAGAGATATCACTTGACAAGGAGTACAAGCCTTTTTCCATTGGAAAAACCACTCAAAAATGGATTTTGGAGGGCAGTACTCCCCTACCCACTATCAGGGAGTGCTAGTGCTCCTTGGGCCTATTTGGGGGAGCATTTAAAAACTATGTGTACCCTTTTGGGGGAGCACTACCTTTTCTGAGTGGATTTTTGGTTTGTTGAGCTAAAACAGGGAAGAATCCCCTCAACATATGAAGGTAGTTGCTTTCGAATAGAAGGTCAAGGCATGATCTTAGGGAATATCCACAATTAAAGGAGAGGAATCCTCAACTTACCCCAAATATATTTCAAGTGGTTGGGCCTCTTGAAGGTTATATAAGGAGCCTTCTCATGGTGAAAGAAACAAAAAATATTGGAGTTATGAAACCTATGATCTCATAGGTAATATACAGGATATAAGGAGATTGAGAATTAAATCAAGCTTATGATCCCATAAGTGAGATGTCATCAAAGAATAACCAATGTAGATTAATTGAGGAAAGGGGTTGGACAAGGAGAGCTGAAAGAGGATGTTGCACCTCAATCAAAGGATTGTAAGCACCTTTTACTTGTTCTCATTAATAATAAATGCTTGGCCTGTTTCTTTCAAATTTATGTTTGTTCCACATGAATTTGTCTTCAGTAGATATATCTATGTTTGAGCTAATCTCAATAGAATAGGAAGTTCTTTGTATCTTTGTTTGTTTTATAGAACCTATCGAGGAGCTCAGGATTGGAGCTCAATTTGGATATTGCGAGGACAAACACCATTAACAAGGTACATATCCCTCTTCTTCCTCTTCGTATATTAGCTTAATTATATCTAAAAAGGATGTCAATGTCCATGTTAGGCACTTTTATGTCTTGGCCTTAGGAGTCTAGAGACCAAGAGGGAATCCACTTGTCCACATGAGGATTCACTTGTAACATAAATTGGCGACTTCGCTAGGGAGGAGCTCTGATTTTTGTTTCCTTTCCTATATCTTGTTTTAGCCATTTTCCCACTCATTTGGCATTCTCCATACCGTCATTTTGATTCTTAGATTTGTTTGATTGCCTCTTTGTTTCGTCATGATCACCCTAATTTACTAAGTCTGTTTAGAAATTTGGTTTTCTGAGTTTTGAGAGCATAGTGTTCCCCCTCTGTTGCTATCAGAGTGCCAACACTCCTTATTAGCCTCACACAAAGAACTAGAATGCTTTGGTGCCCCTTACACCAGAGCGCTACCCCCTTTCTATGAAAAATTCTCCAGATTTTTCATCATCTGAAGCTATTTCTTAGTTTTAGCATTGGCTCAGGAGTTTTATAAATCTTAGTTCATCTTGGTATTTGCCTTCAACACCCTATTTTCTAATAATTGATCCTATTTTGTTTGGAAATTTGACATTTTCTTTCCTTGCGTTGAAGTCGCTCTTTGTCTTTGTTGATCTAGAGTTAACTTGTTGTTTTCTTCTCATTTATCTGACTGAGTGGAAGCTTTTGTGAGGAAATCTAAAGGTATTTGAACCTTTCCATTTTATATTTGAGGTCAGTTTTCCAAAATTTCTCTTTTTGTTTGAGGTTTTTGGTTCTTGTTTKCAAATTTGGTTATCTTTGTCCTTCTTGTTTAATCATGACGAGAGTGTATTTTTGTTTGTGTGATGTTTTCTTCTGATTGTTTAATCCTGAAGTSTGATTGACATTAGAAGTTTTACATCTGATTATCATTCACATATAAGCAAAAGGACATATTTTAGTGATTGGTTTGGATATTAGAAGGCATTTCTGAATTTTTTTAGCATTACATTGGATTTGATTGAGAAACAATTGTATGAGGATGTTGCATCTTAGTGTTTGATAGTGAAAATAACTTTTTCTCCTTTCCTTAAATAGGAATTCATTGAAAGAAATGGTTGCTTATCATATTTTATGCATTTTTTGGGAATTGAGTCATAATACCATCAATTTCATTGTCATACACCCTTTGATTAAAGAACAACTGCAAAATGAATGCTAATTAAAAATTATCTAAAACATTTTTTTTAGGATATTCCACCAACATTAGACTAGGATCAACACTTTGGATTAGGCTGTGAGTACAAATCTCCAAAGTTTTCAAAACAAACATTAGCATCCTGAGATAGGGAGAGTCAAATCCAATTGTCGTATAGGCTTTTTGGGATCCCCCTCTCACACATGGGTTACGCACGAGGTCACATTCAGGAGAATTAATGATATTATCCCTCTGTGGTTCAACTGTTTGTAGTGGTTAGATCGTATATTGGGGGTCACTTGAGGGTGTACCCATGATTATGTGTGGGAGCCTCTCAAGTTGATTTCAGACTTGTTATCCTGCCCATACGTTCAGATTGGATTGTTAAATGTACCTACCCAAGGGTTGACTACGAGTTGGTGTCCATAGTAGCCACAATATTTAGGTACTTACACAAGGTGACGGTGAAAGGAAGTCTTCACTATACCTAGAACATACATTGGTCAAATTCACTTGGGCTCCTTGGAGGGTAAATCCACAATTACTGTGTGGAAGCTTGCACCAAGGTGAAAGTCCATTAAGTAGGTTTCCATTGTAACTGTTCCACCATATCCTAGCCCCTTCTTGAATTGATCACGCGATGTTGGATTTCATCACCAACTAGTATGGTCATCGAGAGAAGATTTTGTTTGCTTGGTTTTGATTCCTAGATTTTATTAGTGTATGATGTTTCTTTTCATTAGTTGGCCCTAGATTTTTAGCGTCTACTGTTATTCTCCAAAATTGAGCCTATAGACAATAAAGGTATTCGTCGATTGTGTAGGATGCAAGGGCTACCTCTGGAAGGCTACCAACCCTTACCTCCTAACCCTCCAGAAGACAACTACCGTGGAGAGGTAGAAAATCAATCTGACACTGGGAGTGTTGTTACTCTCTGTTAGACAATCAAGAAGGCACTTTGGTTAGAGTTGACAATCCCACTCCTCGCACTACATCTGTGTCGACAACCCCTCTCGAACCACTTTTTCTTCGTTTAGAATCCTTTGGGAATGTCATAGGCGAAGTGGTCCCACAGTTATCTAAGAGAGCATTTACCAAAACATAAATGGGTTCCACAGAACCAATCTTTGGTGATGAGTATAAGACTCCTATTCATCCTACCACTACAGTAGATACAAATCCAACACCTACTCATTCTGTATGGAGGACTTCATCGGGATGTGATCTCTATGAGCATTTTGAATCCATTCGACAACCCTGTAATCCTCGTGACCCTCCTGTTGAAACTGGGCCATCTGGTCAAACTATGAATCACCTCATTGATTAGGTCATTAACCCTACTGTTACATCAACAAGAGTCCATCCTAATTCTAGACTCATCACCTCTACTCATTCCCAAGGCACTTTGATCCCTACCCCCACTTTTACAAACTTTCACTCTACAACTCCACATGTTTCGCATGATATTGTTGGGACATATTTGCACCAGATATTGTAGACCCTTTCCATCCAAATACAACCACCATCTATCGGAACTATCTCTCCTGGAAGACCACCATCCTATGGTGGGCCTACCCTTCCTGGGGGACAACCCCATTTTCATGTTCTTTCTGGAGGGAAACCTCCCTTTGCCAGTCATACCCTGATCATTAATCCACCACTGGCAGGGGGGCAACCTTCATTTGATGGAAACCCATCACAATCCTAGGGAGTATCTTCGGGAGACACATTTACCCAACCCCACTTTGGGGGACACCCATATCATAACCCACAAGAAGGAGTATCAAATCCTGTTCCTTCCAGAACATCTTATGGACAACCTTATCCAGGTGATATCCCAAACACCACCTGGAGTCCTCAAGGACAACAACCTTATCCTTCCCAGGGGTCTAATGTTTATCCTCCCCCCAATGTGTATCCACCTCCAAGATCTACTTCTTACCCTCCTCAAGGGAAACATGTTTATCCTCCTTATGGGCAAGCAAATAACCTGGCTTATAATGATCAGAACCCACCGGGTTATGCAAATGTTTCTCAGCCATCATCGAATCTTGCTTATCCTGGTCAAAAAATGTCGTATGTAGGAGGACCGATTGGTTACAATTACCCACCTAACCCAGTTTATGGTCCTACTGACATTCCTATGCCACACCAATATCATCCGCAAGTTATCTGACAACTACCTTTCCTTGCGGCTCTGGATCTCCTAGACTTGTCTCGGGTAACCAATGATCCTATTTTTCATTCATCGGTTTGGCCAGTTATTCCAGCTAAACTTCCTTCTTATATTCTGAAATTTGACAGAAAACCTGGAGAAGATCCAAATAAATATGTGATGACTTTCCATTTGTTGTGTTCATCAAACTTCCTCATGGATGATTCTATACGTTTGCGTCTTTTCCAGCGAACACTTACAGGATCTGCAACAAAGTGGTATATTGAACTACCACGTGCTTATTTTCATGATTTCAACTCCCTTTCCATGTCTTTCCTCATGCACTTTCAACTACCTATTCTCTATGAGATGGGTACTAAACTCTTGACCTCCCTTCGTCAAAGTGAATCTGTGCATATCTCTGACCATATTCATGAGTGGGGATGACGATGAATGATGAACAAAGCAATCATTCCTGACCAATAATTGGTGGAGTGGTTTACTAAATCACTTTTTCCTCTGATCACTCGTGATGTCGCTATGGGTGTCATAGTGATCGAGGAAGAAACCATTGCTTGGGTTCAATACTTAGATTTGATTTATTCACAATCTAGTACTTTGTATGAGTTGCTTCCAAATGCTGCTCGAGCTAATGCTAATCCATCTAGGCCATCATCCTCATCTCATGCAGACGGTGTTATCGGTTCCATCAAAACTCAATATACTTCCCAGTCGACCACACTGTCCTCTACCTGCCCCCAAACTCAGATCTCTGAGGTGACTACAGTTCAATCTGCCCCTTCACAACAATCTGGAGGTAAGAAGAAGGCAAAAAATAAATAAAAAAATACTAATAACAATGAACAACCAAAAAATCAAGCTCAAACACCTGCTACTGAAAATAAACCACAGTGGAAACTGAAATTCCCATGTATCATTTGTGGTGACGATCACTACACTCGAGACTGTCCACATCGTGATGAAGTGGCCAAAATTTTCCAAGGAAATTCACAACCCGCTGTGCTTACTCAACCTTTTCCACAACAATAATCCATGGTTGCTCAAACACCCTCTCCTGGGGGCAGTTTTATCCATCCTCATGATGAGGCCTCGACAAGTTCCCATATTTGTATGTTTAATGGGATTAATTTGGCCACTTTCTCTAAGACGTACAACACACCAGTTAAACCTGACAAAGGAAAAGTCACTAACGGTATCGATACTTTACCGAATCCATCACCGTCCTCCGTTAGTCCTCCATCAGTTAATCCTCTGTCTGGACCACTTCAGATTGAGAAACCTACATTCGAATATATCTTACGCCCTCCTAAGAGAAATATTCATAAATATACCTTTAATCCTAGTTCACGTGCTGCCCAGAACTACAACATTGTTGAAGATTTGGCTCAAGCACCGCATGCTATGTCTTCTTTAGAATTTCTACAACACTGCCCTAGTCAATGTAGAATTCTCTTGGATGATATTGGCTATGTTTATCCTGAGTCATCCAACAATATCATGTTTAACCTGGAAAATTATACATCTCAACTCTCCCACCAACTTGCTTTCTAAATTGATGTTGTTGTTCACAATGAACAAATTCACCGAACTAGCTTGGATGAGGGAGCCTCTACTTGTGTCATGTATTTATCATGTTGGAAAAGTTTAAAATCACCCATACTTAACAAATCCCCAATGATTTTATGTGCATTCGATGGACGAGGTTTTCATCCCCATGGGATTTTACACTCCTTGCCCGTCCAGTTGGGCGGAAAAACCATCACTATTGATGTCGAGGTGATCAATGCTCCCCTCGATTACAACTTATTACTTGGAAGAATTTGGTTTTATGTTATGACTACCATTGTCTTGTCGGTGTTTCTATGTTTACAATTTCCTCATCAGGGAAAAATTTTCACTGTCGATTAGTTAGATTTCTGTACACCCGACGCTCGCGCTCCTGCTACCAACAATATTCCATTCTTGGGAGATCACAAGATCACATATGAAAGTGTTGGTGTTGTCTTGTTGAAATATTCTAGCCTTATGGGTACCTTCCCTACACCACTTCCACCGACTACACATCATATTTCCACCGTCGATATGATTTCGACCATGAGTTATCAATCTTTGGAATCATCTGACCCTGGGATTAGTCCCTTGGAATTTGATGTGCTATGTGACACCATGCCTTATTCCATCCAAAACCTCATACATTTCTATCCAATCCACCTCTCCCTCATCAGATTACCAACATCTCGTGGCACCTAACAGTTACTCAATGCCATCACGGTTAATTTCCCTGTCATCTGCAATCGACTACATTTCCCCAATTTTTCCCTCTGATGAATCTGTTATGAAAATGTTGAGCATTGACGAGCTACCTTGGGATGATAACCATCATCGATCCTCTTTTCTTCCCCCCTCGTGAATAAATTTAGGAATATATACACTCTATCGTCCCTCCTAATGTTGATTTTCTGTTGTCTCCCATGGCTTCAACTTTCGATGATTTGGATCCGGTAGTTGACATGGTGATCTCTTCAGTAGGGATATTGGAGCCTAATATCCTTACCCCTGTCGCGAACCTCAACATGTATTCCTTCTAGAGTGATTTTATTCCATCTAGTGAATATCTCTTAGAAGCCATGACCGAGTTCTGTCCATTGACAGGGTGTCCTTCCAAAGGATTATCCTCTTGGAAATCATGATCAAGAAGTCCCGATCATAGTTTCTCCTCTCTGTGGAAAAATCGTTAAAAAATGAAATAGAGGTTATGAGCATATTTTTCCTCTCTGTAGCAAGCTCGTTAAAAAATGAAACAAAAATCTGAGGATTGAACCCGGAGCCTTGAGCATAGTTCTTTTCCTGTGTCAAGCTCGTTAAAAAATGAAACAGTCACCTCTCTTTTCAAGTTGAGTCTTTCGTTAGGTCTCGTATTTGAACCTTCATTTCATCCACCTTTATCCTTTTTCTCCATCTAGTAGAGAAATTGGTGACAACCTCAAAGTCAGTGAATGAATTGAAGTTTGAGGGGCATGTTTCCAGCCTTTGATGATCATTCTGGAGTTAATCCATTAGCTTTCAAGATGGGGGAGAAGTACTGAGATTAGTCTTTGTTCTTTCTCATGCTCGAAAAAACATGAGAATGTAACCGAGTAGAATTTTATCTCTTTTTCGGGCTCGCATGGATATATGAAAAAGGAACCCCTTGGATTCATCTTTAAGCTATTTTTAGACTTTCTAAGCATGAAAATATTGTCGAGTTATATTGCTTCCTTTCCCACTCATTAAAAGGTTTGAAAGGGCGTCTTTCAAGTGATAATTTATCTCTTTTTCGGCCTCGCGAGACTAATATTACGAAAAAGGACCACATTGGAGTCGTCTTTAAGTCATTTTTAGACTCTCTAAATATGAAAAACCACCGAGTTTACCTTCTCTAGACTCGTTAAACAATTACACATTGAAGGGCCCATACGAGACCAAACCCTTACTTCTTCCAGTTTGCTAAACAAAGGAAGAGGGACTTACCGAAGGTGAGTCATATTGAGCATGTGTTACCCTCCTCAAGCTTGTTAAATTAAAAAGAGGTACTCATCTATCTGGATGGGGGAAAAATTGAAAGACGCAAGCCAAGAAGTTTTTTAGAACACTACCAATAGCTCTTACAATCGCCCTTGAACATGACACTTTGTATTTTCACACATTTTAATCCACTGAACCTTTGCACTGAGCCAATCCTCTGAGTTTATTTTACTCCTTTGGGTCACTTGACGAAAGTCACAACATCCACTGCATCATCAAGTTTTGGTCCATGTCACATTTTTGCTGTTGTGCCTCAGTGTTCAAGGGAATTATCTGCCTCGAGAGTTAGCCATCACAAATATCCCATTTCAATACCCGTGTCAGTCCATGTTCATTTGATCTACCAATTACATCTCTGTGTCAGTTTCGTGTCATTTATGGGGGATACATCAAGGCCCTCCTTCAACGA
>ML805825.1:223205-244082 GCA_009831015.1 Picea engelmannii | reverse complement strand
GTGCAACCCTTGTACCCACATCACCCACATATTGGTGCTCTAACCATTTCTCTATCCTTGAAAACACTTTCAATCCTAACTCCTTAGGACTTAGTTTTCCCCATACCTCTATACATATTTATTTATAAAGAGGTTTGGTGTATATTAAATTCTATATATGTGACGCAGACCCCCCTTCCCTCCAAAGGGCTGCTTGACCTCTCGGTCTTGGATCGTTTTAAATACTGAGTCAGAGAGACTCCTTGGGTCCCTACGGGCACTCGAAGCTACTCTACTCACACACACAGGTCTCTTTCGCAAGTGACCATGGCTATGACCATGGATCTATCCCTTCGAGACTCGGACTTCGGGGATATCCCAAATCCTTCTCTCACATTTTCTCGAAGTGCTCTTCTATGAGTTTCCAAACTCTTTCCATGCATCTCCTTAGATTTGTTGGCCCCACTATGGTTTGGGTTTTTCAACTTCGCAAAACTCTAGGTTTCTCGCCCTGAAATTTTGGGTTTTCATTTCCCAAACTCCTTAATCCACCACCATGTACTCTTATCGTGATCAACGAATGATATTGAATCACAACTTCAGACTTCATGACTCTTCTTTCATCAAGTATTCAAACTTTCAAAAATCCGAAGTACCAAAACACTTCACGACTATCCTCCTCCTAGCTCTCCCAGATCTGACGGTCTAGAATCGTTCATCTCCTCTTGGAACAAATCTTGTTTGCTAACTTCAATGAAGACTCTAGGGACTTCTTCCCTTGAAGAATTTCCACCGCTCTCCCTCCTGAGCTTGATTTACTTGGCTTCCTCTATATGCCTTCTTCGACACTTAGTCGATATTTTGATCTGTGCACACCTTGAAACATATTTTCATCCACAAATCTCCTCTCCTTGTGGATGACTTCACACTCCTTGCGACTATTCTCCAACCGCTTCTGTCTCCTATGACTAAATCACATTATCCTTCTTGAGCTTTCGAGTCTGAAAAATCTATCACTCACTCCTTGCAGACGTCAATGCACTCCTTACACACATATAAGTTCTCTTTATCTCTTCTGATCTTTCGATTTTAAACAGACTTGGTCACACACTCCTTGTGGACACTATGCACACCTTGGACTCACTCAATAAAGAGAAACAATTGAAACTTACTCACTCTTCACAGTGATTCATACATTCAATAATGCAAATGCAGTCATGGATATAAGAACAAAAAAATAACAGGGAATATAAAATAAATAGAAATTCTATCATTCATTTAGACAGACACATAACAACACACATTTGAGACAATATTCCTCTATTATTTTCATCCTACTGAAACTTAAATACATTCATACATTGTTCTTCACTACTCCTTAACATTTACACTATTAATCGACTATCTTCTATCAACAACCTTCTAACAACAACCTCTACTGGGAAATATTCCAAAGATTTTATACAAAAGGGGTTCTCTTTGAGCCTTTCCCTCCAACTAATCTATGCTATCTTATCGGAATTAAATGTTATCAACTACTTAACATCTATTACAATAAATATCGAGTCAGTCAGATAAGAGCGCAAGCTCCAGATCTGTACTACGATCAAATTCATAAAACAAAATACATTCCCCATCGATCTTATGCGATGGCTCAATGTCCGATCATTAAATATGTCCATAACTCAAAACGTTTTTTCAAATATTACATTAATACATTGATCTTTGAAATTCAACATTTCAAAACATGTGCTAGTGCGCCCAACTGTCCTTCACGCGTGTGCTTTGTTGGCGATGCTCCTACATCAATATGTTGCATTAAGAGAATGCACACGCTCCCATGACTTGACTAAGTTGGTCATTTATGCTCAAGAGAAATGCCCACCGTGCATGTTGCTCCTGGGAATTGTAAGGTGACATTAGTGAGGATATGCGCAATTGAATCTAGCTGAAAGGCACCGTTGAAGGCATGAGGTGAATATGTTAGCATGGGGATGGCAAAGGAACCATCATTTTCTTATGAATATGGTGAAACATACATTCATGTTAGAATTTATCCATTGGTGAACCATAAACCTACACTGACATATCCATAATATCTAGAGGACACAATCAAAAGATTATACATACCTAAATGGTGATTTTTCAATTTAGCAATCGAACATAACAATTCATAAAATATTAAACATAACTAGAATTGATGGCTATATAAACTATGCTGAAAGGAGAAATCACACCTGATCTGATGAACTGGTCGAAAATAGAGTTGGAATGGTTGACCTCACATGTTTATCTTCAGCTGTAAGACCCTCTGTTAGTCTTGATCTTCCCTCAATCGACGAAGAAATATCTTAAAGTACCTTCCAAAATCATTCAACCTCCATAAATATCTAAAAAATCAATACAAGTCATATTTGTAGCGCATTATTTACTCTAAGATGCATTTTTACGAGAGTGTCAGAACATACTTGAATGAGCTCCTCTTGATTTTGAGAATAATTTATTGGAGCCACGCATCTAATATTTGATCAAACTGCCTCCCTTGATTTGGCGTAGCAACAACAAAGTCAACATTGACTTTGTTGTTGCTCTGTTGGATCAAGGGAGGTTTGATCCAAGATTAAATGGCTCCAATAAATTATTCTATACTGAATAGGGCCAACCATGTGAAGGCAAAAGATCTTATGGCCCTTCCCCTCTCCCCCCCTCAAATCACTCTCAATTCCCCAATACCCAACATATAAATCTATTGAAATGTTTACAACAAAAACAAACATATATACATACCAATATTCACAACTGTTTACAATGAAATAAAATGATTCCTTGATCCATTTGGAGTGATCTCAATTCTCCTAAGATCAAAGTAACAACTATTCCATAACATCATACACTACGGTAAAACACTTTACATCTAAAAACTAGAGAATGGAAATTGATGTGAAAAGAGGCTTTATTATATTCCATCATATGTCTTGGTTGGAGTATTAAAATGTGCCTGTAAACATCATATAACTCATCCCACTTTGATATATAAGTGAAAACATGTTATTTTTCCAATATTTAATCATAAACTCACTCAAAACACTAAAATCAATGCTTTGGAAAATAATAGGTCTAAACTCATATGTAATCATGAAAATGGTCTTAATGTAAGGCCGCGGGAAAGCGAAATATGGTGAAAATAGATTTTATATTAAACATTTATTAAAATATTCATGTACATAATCATTTAGTACTTTTATCCGGCCTCTTCTTCTTAGCTCTATGGCTCCTAATCATTTCATCAATATCTATGTCTTCGTTCTCTAGGTGCTCTTCAAAATCTGATTGTGATTGTGTCTTCTCATGCAGAGTAGACCTAGTCAGGGGGTACTCACGGGGTAATGGAGGCCTCTGTGATGAGGAATCACCTACAAAAGAAAAAAATACAAAATTTAGATGGCCAGTTTTTAAATATCATTGAACTAGTTTAGTAATATTAAAAAAAACACCTGCAATGTCATTATTTACCTAGTGCACTGGTCGACACCATTGGAATGGTTTCCCCCGCATGCTCCTCTTCAACTGTATGAGCCTCAAGTACAACATTCTCTTCCATTGAGACCAAAAACTTTATAAGTACAATCATAAATGTATAAGTAAAAAAATAGAAGTACAAAATGTATAACTACGAAATTATTAAGTATATGATTAAAATACAACCATATTACCGTCATGTGCTAGCTCGGTCGTAACACCATCGTGGGGATGAAACCCTGCGGAAAATTGGGACTGCATGGGAGAACCATCTTCTGGTTGCAAACTACTATCAATGCATTGCTCTCTAATATTAGTGTGTTCGTTGACAGTGTTGCTCCCTGATTAAAACAAAGTTGTAAATATTAATAATATCCAACATGACTGTATTATATTAATATTAAAGGTTAATGTGGATTGAATTTTATTTACCTTATCCTGCAAAGTGGTTCTTGATATCTGCCCCAAGATTTTTCAGTGTTAAACTACAACTTTATAGCCATACTTGTATCCAAGCTAGAGTTCTTCCTCCATGGTTTCAGTACCAAAATCGTCACCCTGCATTGCATAAGAGTATGTATTTTTAATATTATTCGCAACAATTACCTAAAAGTTTTAAGGCGATACAAATAAGATATTTAGGTACTTACAATTCATGATTGCAACTTCAAGTAGCCGCCTTGGCCTAGCTTGTGCTAGCCACATTTGGCAAGCCTTGCTTTTGTTTCCTTTGATGTGTCAGTCAACCTATCATCAAAAGTTTCAAGTATGTTAATATATAGCACAATTTTATTTACATCTAAAAAAAATTGAAGGTATTGAATTGAAATTGTAATTTACCTTATAGGACCAAAGGGTGCTTTTCTTTCATCTATCAATTTCTTCTCTTTTGCGTCCTCAATGAGGGCCTTCCACTCCCTCTCTAGAATCATCAATGGATTCTTGTACCTATCATTTTGTTTCAAGTGCTTCCTATATGTTTCTCATGTATATTTTAAATATTGGCCAACTGCGGCAGTGGCCAAGGTCTTATTAAATGTGTCTACACCAAAAAGGATTTCGAGATAATCCATCAATTCCTTTTTGAGGTTGGAATTCTTGGAATTCCACCTCTCCCATATGGTGGGCCCAAAAATCAGCAACGCCTTATTCTCTAAGGACCTATAAAAATCATTATTCCCTACATGCAAAATGATTATATGATTATTAATTTAAAAATAATAATTTAGATGATTTATTTTTGTCTACATAGAGAACATGAAACAATTAAAATTTTAAAAATTACCTGGGACTTTAACTTGCTTTAATGGAATCCCTTCCTCGTTGACCATAAATGTGCCCTTAAGGGTCCTTGTGCTGGTCACACGTCTTGCTTTAGGAAAAAAAACCATATAGTTTGTCAAATCATCAGCCTCGTCTCTGTCACCACCTCTAGAGCCTACATGTGTGGCCGCTTCCTTGGTGTGCTTGTCCTGGCTCCCACATAATGGTGTGGAAGGTGGAGATCTGAATAATTGCGTCCTGAAAGATATATGAGGGCTTGCGTCAGGACCCTGTGGCTTCTGTGCAACACCACTACTACTGAAACCATGCATGTTGGTGTCAACATGATCCAAAAATATCTATATAAGAAAGAAAACATTTTTTTGTTCAGATAATGTAAAAGTTAAAAATCAAGCTTTCATAATTGATCCTATGACATAAAAATAAAACCACTTGAAATTATGGTTATTACCTTATATGTATTAATATTTTCATAACTTATTTGATCATTTCTTCTACCTCAGGAGTTTGATCTAGAATATCTAACAAGTGAGTTAGTTCCTTGTTTGCTTTATTGATCTTTTTTCTAATTAAAACCATAGGGTTGGGGGATTCATACAAATCCCTTTCGTTGAGCGAATCATCATCAACATCATATTCTAAAGCTTCTTTTGATTTACCACGATCAACCTACCACATTATAGTAAAATTAGAACTGCGATCATTATCATTTGAAATAAATTCAAATGTATGAGAAATCCTCCCTCTTTATTGACATCCAAGGAGGAATGCTATTGTTGATAAAAAAAATAGGAAACATTGAGTAAACAAACCTAAGCTCTCCAAATGGATTAACACCGTAAAGAACATGATGAAAATCATAAAATATAAGAGTCATTGCTTACAGGTTGGGTGAATTAGTATACATACCGCCCCCATAATAGAAACATATGTATCTATTTGATTAAAATTGTAATCAACCAATAACTCTTACCTTGCAACTATTGATTTTATTGCACATATGAATACACAGTTTCCTTCATGCCCCTCAAATATGCAATTGGGTCACTTATTTGTGGTTGCGGGTCATGTATTGTTTATAGACCTTGGAATTTTCCCTGTTTCTTTTGCCCTTCCATTAATATAGATAGTTTCTCCTTTATTTTGATCATTGTCTTTTAGCTGTATATAATTTGCAGCCAAGCCATATCTTCGCATACTTTTTGTATATTGGACTATTCATATCCAATATTTGTAGATATAATAGGCTCTAACGTACTCCATCAATTCAATTAATCAATCGTAACATACCTTTATTCCATCCATGGAAAATATCCCCAAACCATGTAATGACGATGGATCAATCTGGTATATCCTTTCATTTACACAAAACACAATGTTTATTTTAGGAAGATCCTTGGGTACCCATCGTTTCAGTATATGTTTGTACCTCAAGGGCACCTCGATGTCATCTATTCTCTCATGATAATAATAACATGATCCCCCTTTCGTAAGAAAAAAATCCATGCATCTATAGAATCTTCTTCTAATCTTCTCACCTCTAGTTTTTCTCCACCTGTTAGACCTACCAGATGTCTCACTTTCCTCTATTCTACCTAAAATACCCTCACTCAATGAAGATAGATCTGACCGATACATGTTTTCTTGTATTTCCTATAACACTATTAATGATAGAAACATTCAGTCAATCAAGATGTAACACCAGTTCATTACTAGTATCATGTTGGTACCACAATTAGCTCATAATGTTTACCATAATGTTACTCTTTCACAATTGCATTATTCTCTATTACTATTGGTATACTATCTGGGCATTATAGGGGCATGTTTGGAGTCAAATGACACATGCCAACAAGTGGCGGTAATAGGACACAATGCTAGTTGGAATACCCTATAATTGATGCCATTAGACACAGACTCAATCCTAAGGGGTCACAATCAATGTAATGACAAGGAGAAAATCCTCAATTAAATTTGAGATAATTATTAAGACACACACCCACTATACTTAGGTTGATAGAAATGTCTATTGTCATCCTAAATATGTGAGACCCACTATCTTAATGTGTCAATTCACTAGTGACTCACTGCTCTGCATCACACATGCCATATCCTACAATAGAGGAACAACATCCTAGGTGAAAACCTGGGGCTTCCTTCAAAGAACCATGTCAGGGAATCGTAATAAAAAAAATATGAAATCAAGTAAATCCAGTGTTCATAAGATATACTAGTCCTTAAATCATGCAAAGTACATTGCTACTTAAGCTATAAGACACATGAACAATACACATCAATATCCCTTTCAAATTTCACACTAGTGCCTCAACACTGTATGTAAGTTGGCATGTTTGAATGTGGGAGGAAATTCATATGGCTCGATTAGGTGTGCCAGCCAAAAAAGTGAAAGAAAAGACCCAAGAAGAGGAATATGTCCCAGGGGAAGCAGTGAAAGAAAAGACCCAAGTAGAGGAATATGTCCTGGGGAAAGTAGTGAAAGAAATGAACCCTTCAAGAGTAAGTGTGATAGTGATATGGATCAGGGATACTTCATAGCTTATGGTTTCATTGAGTCCATTTCTATGAGATCCTTTATGGAGGGTGAGCTTGCTTTGAGTTACCACTTTCTAAGTGCTATGTTTTTCCAAACCCCTTAATCTGCCTTTTTATTTGTCCTCTTATCATATTTTCAAGTCCCCTTCATAAGGTTTCAAGCTATAGCATCATTTATTTGGGACTGGGGTGAACACAGAAAGGGTAGAGCTCAAGTTTGGATTGGCTTTTAGAGTCCTTTTCTATTATTTATTTCTTTCTTTATCATTATTTTTTCTGTATGTTTCTTTTGCTTAGCAGCTGCAATCAACCTATGGGCCTTCAACCCCTCTTCTCATGAGAAAATGGACCATGAACCATTACCGAAGCTTAGTAAACTGTGACAGGATCTAGGATGGAAAATGTTAAGCATGGTGGGAAAATAGAACGTTACCATTGTGAGGGCCCCCCAATGGTACCCCTTTTCCCTGGGTGGTGACAACACGAGACTAAGGCACACATGCTGGCAACCAAGGCGAAACAAGGAAAAAACATAACTTATTGAGCTAGTGATCCATTATCCACAACTTCAACCAATGATTGTCATCCACATGCCTAGTATATTAAGCACAACACTTCACATGAAAGAAGGAATAACATACCTCATGGTGACACTTGCTTACCATCTCCCATACACTAAGTTGACATGATGTAATGAGCTTGGTTGATATAAATTATAAGAGGCAATCTGAGGGGAGATGTTGGTCTGCTATTTGTGGACATGTTGATCATAATCCTGGTTGGGATCACTATCTTCATTGCGGACAATGAGACATAGTCTCCTATAATTACCCCTAGGCATGGGGGGGGGGGGTAATAGGAACAAAGGCATCATTACATTCGATGCCTTATTGTTGAGAAAATCCTTTTGCGACTAAGCAAGCTTTATGAAACTCAACAACACATTCAGAGGTAAATTTGGTCTTATATACCCATGGAAAGTTTACGATGTCCTTCCCTTGAGGACGAGTCACAAAATACCAAGTATGATTATTGAAAAGATGATTCATCTTATCTTGCATAGCTTGTTCCCATTCAAGTTTTCCTTGTGCATCTGAGTAATATATAGGATCACAAGTCTCAAGAACATGCGCACATGTGTGATGATAGGAAACTCCAGCACTAAAACCATAGTGGTTGAAGGTTTCGAAGGAGTAACATTGACTATAGTAGGTATGGGAGTTGGAGGACTCCCAATATCTTTCCGACTCGATTTCGTACTCACCCTCGTACGATCACAAGTCTAGTAAGTGGAGGTGTATGTACCAGTATGATAACTTTATGCCTTTTAGAGGGAAAAGACTCAAAATGTGGTGGTAACTGTAATAAGAGGCAAGACCTGCAGGGAAGCTGGTATGGCTCCACGATGACTAAAGAATCGTGATATAAAAAAAACAAATCCTAAGGACAACTAGTAATCAAAGAGCACACTAAAGTAAAATAAAAAAAAGGACAATATGCACACAAACATGATAAAGTGGCTGAAAGGGACCTCCCTCTCTAACGTAGGTATGCCTCGCCCAAGAGGGGCCTGAGACTCTTCTGCTAAAGATTGGAGGTAACATAATCAGTTATAAGGGCCCTCGTGTGCTTAACAACCAGTTGGTCAGATCCCCCTAGAGAGGTAATCCTCCATAAAGGTTGTGTGTTGTCCAACCCTTATCTGACCAAGGGTACCTGCAAAATAACCCCTGCAAGTAACCTATGTGGTACCTAAGTCAAGCAACTAAGAAACCAGTATATAATCGACGCACAAGTGAATAATCGTAAGTTAGATCCACCATATGGGTAGGGTAACAAATCCTGAAACCTCGAAAGCACCACCTCTCACAAAGGTAAAGGTACTAGAAAGATCCCCATATACGAATAGATCGACAAAAATATATCTGACGCTAAGAAGGTATCAGGGGGATATCCCTTCAACCAACCTCATGCGACCTCATGCTTAACTCTGGTGTAAGTGGGGCCTCCTGATATTATCGATTATACAATGGATTTCTCCACTCCCTTAGTCAGAAACATATGTTGATTTAATAGCCTTGGAGAATTTTACTCACAAAATCCTATTCCAAGGCTCTAAATCCTAAGCTAATTTGTGCACCGTAGAAAATAAAATTGTTACTAATCAATTTTGAATTATAAGTATTACTTTTAGTGGCCTTGCTTACTAAAAAAGGTGCAGTCATGAAACTAATGATTTTATGACTCAACAAGTAAAATAAATGAATATGAGCACAATGCAAAGTCCTAACTTCAATTCCCAATAAATGATATGCTTTTCAAAATGAAATTTTCAATTTAGTTCTGCAATTCTAAATAAGATGCAATCTTTCTTTACATGTACTAAGATCAATGATAAAGACCATACATTCATGTTATAATTTATCCATTGGTGAACCATACATTCATGTTAGAATTTATCCATTTGTGAACCATAAACCTACATTGAGAGATCCATAATATCTAGAGGACATAATCAAAATATGATACATACCTAAATGGTGATTTCTCAATTTAGCAATCGAACATGCAACAAAAAAATTGAGGTGGTGCTCAACATCATGCCTCATACATGGCAAATAAAAATTTTGTTGTAAAGTTGCAATTTTATTTGATGTGACAAAATTCCCAACCAACTTCAATAAATGAGATTACCAAATCAACAAATCCCTAGGTTCACTTGCAAGTGAACACATCCTATCAAATCAATACAAAATATCTTTATTCATATGAAAATAAACCAAATTAATAATAAGTCTTGTGTAGGTAGTGTGGCATCCTTATTGAATGGTTGCATAAATTTCACAAAATTTATGTGTGTATTGTATAACTCTTGCTAGTGTTCTATATCACACCTTTTTGTGTTAAGAACCACTATGAATGCTATTGGTGGTCAACTCGAATAGTAGTCTACATTTTTATCTCTTCAATGTAAAGGTTTGATAACAAATTGTAATTTCTATAAGAAATTCCATTTCATATGTGGTTTGTTCTCAATTTTTCTCTAGGTCTGTAGTGGCTTATGGTTATATTGAATAGCAATTTATTTTCCCTATACATAGTGTCTCCACTAGTGAACTACTTAAGCAATGGAGCACATCTCTCTATCATAACTTCAAAGGTTGTGGATTGCATCATTGAATGTCTCTAAGTAAAACACAATGGAATGACATTGTTGTGTCAGAAAAATACCTATCCCATAGTCAAATGCATCATCTTCTATATAAAAAGGATGAGTAACATATAGTAGTGTAAGCATAGGTGTAGTCCATAGCTTCAACATCTCCACTTCTTCAAAAATATGTTGTTGCACCTTGGTCTAGATGATGAAGCCTTGTTTACTCAAATTCCCTCTTAATATTAACACCTTAGGGTTGAACTAGTGAAGGAAAGAGAGGTGAGAGGAAACACCTATTATGAGGGAGGGTTAAATTTGGAAATTCTAGCCTACAACTAGTGACGGAATTAGAGGTGGAATTATCATGAGGTGACATGAATGAAGACATGAAGTGATGATGTTAAAAGGAACCATCAAAGGAATTGATGATGGTGAGGTGATATTATCAATATTTTGAAAAGGAACCATTGAATGCACTAATATTAATTGTAAGGTGACATTAGTGAGGGCATGTGCCATTGATTTTAGCTGAAATGCATCATTAAAGGCATGGGGTGAATATGTTAGCATGGGGATGGAAAAGGAACCATCATTTTCTTATGGACATGGTGAACCATACATTCATGTTAGAATTTATCCATTGGTGAACCATAAACCTACATTGACATATCCATAATATCTAGAGGACATAATCAAAAGATTATACATACCTAAATGGTGATTTTTCAATTTAGCAATCGAACATGCAACAAAAAAATTGAGGTGGTGCTCAACATTATACAATGCATGATTGTGTTTCATAATGTTTCCAGGTTCAAGAGCATAGGTAGATATTGACCCTTATGTTCCTTAGTGTTGCATGGATCCTTCCCCAACACCAATACTTGATTTAAACATGTGTCTTATGACATTTCCGGTCCAATACTAGAATGGGTGGAGTGAGATTCTTATGTTGTCTAGCTGTGCAACACTTCCCACTGACTTGACCTTGTACCAAAATCAAATTCTATAATGTTTTAGGTCCAAGAAAAAACCATGTAGAATTGAAGGGATGAGACATGGAATACAAATGGGATGAAATATGATTAAAAGAACAATATTTACCTACATGGTGTTCATTCAAGATGAGACAAGGATGACACATATGCATAGTGGGTGAAGATAAAACATTGATGTGAATAGTAAATAGAGACTATAGGTGCATATGACAATCCTAGAAAGTATCATACTTCCACACTAACAATATCAGGGTTGAATTAATGGATGTGTTGACTAATCATATTCAACTATGTGGTATTGATGATCACAACATGGAAGCTTCAGAAGGACAAGTGGTGGAATTTGAATCTCAAATTAGAGGGAGAATTTAGTTGGGTGCTATAAAGCATTTTGGGTCTGCATGATCATGCAATATTTTCTCTTTATGGTTTTGTCTACATGAATACTATGCCAAACCTAAAGTTGAATTTTACTTCATTTATAGTTTTTTAAGTCTAATTTGCATGAGTGGATTTTCTCCCTAATATTCTCCACACAAAAGAGATATTGATGGGGGTGGTGAGCATAATATTTAAGTATTGAAATAATAGAATAGAATTGTAGTTTATTTTTTTACCTCATCAATGGTGTTGGGTGCCTTTTATTTTGGTAGTGGTTCATAGGCCTAAGGTGTTGGCTCAAAGCCTTTACATTAATCTCTACTAGGGTTTTAGGTAGCTTCTTGTGAATTTTTTGTTGTTTTGAGGGTGTGTTTATCCCACACACCTTATTGAATGTATGTGAGGGGGATATATGTTTGGTCTTTTCTCACATACATATTGCTCCCTTGCACATCAATGAAGTTTTTTTAAAGGGACAAACTAGTTGACATACGGTCACAACTCTCTCATTGTCATTTATTTAATTTGTTTTCCTCATTGATGGTGTTTGGTTCCCTCTATTTTAGTAGTGGCTTGTAAGATGCATGAAAAAACGTTGGGAATTTACAGTAATGAATGGGATACTAATGATCCCAATATTGAAATATGAAATGGAGAATGTGAACATGTTCATGGCATGTTTCAAGATAAAAATACTAGAAAAATTAAAAGAAGAGAAATAATACCATGTTGAATTGATTGTCGACCTCCTTCTCCTCACGCGCAGGTTTTAAATGGCGTGCCCTCCTCCTCCTCTATCCAGCGTGCCCTCAATCCCGATATTCTCCTCGTGTTCCCTCCTATCTTCCCTCAACCTCCTTATCCTTATCCTCGTGCATAGGTCGACCTCCTTCTCCTCCTCCACGTGCCCTCCTCTTCGCCCTCGACCTCCTTCTCCTTATCCTCAACCTCCTTCTTCTTCTCCTTCTCCTCACGTTCCCTCCTCTCTACCCTTGGCCTCCTTTTACTTCTCCTCCTTTGTGTGCCCTCCTCTCTGCACTGACCTCCTTCTCCTCCTCTCTGCTCTGACCTCCTTATCCTCCTAGCTCGCGCAATCTATGACCTCCTCTATACTCTGACCTTGGCCTTCTCCTCTATCTAGCTCGCGCGGGATCATTGAAATGTGTCTTTTGTTTTTTTGTTTTCAAACTTAAGTCTTGTTATTTGTTTTTTTTTTTTGTTTTTGTTTTTATTATAGTTATATATAATATAATATATATATATATATAATTTATAAATTATATATTATAATTTATATAATTTATAAATTATAATATATAATCTATATATTATATATATTATATATAATATTATATTACATAATATTGTCCCAAGTCTCATAGACAAAAACATTGTCCCCATATTACATATTGTCCCCAATATGTGATCCAACTAGGAAGGTCTTGAGGGCATAGTTTGTGACATTGAGTTTTGGCCCATTGAATTTTAGACTCGTAGGATAAATAAAATATATAAATATAGTCCATTGCATTGATCATTAATTTATATTCCTCTGTAATGGTGAGAAATAAATCATTAGCAAAATTCCCAGTGACAAACTACTTGATTCCTTGTTTAGGGAGAGGGATGTCTTTAATCAAACATTAACCTATAATGTGAAAGATCAAGTAGACCAAGGCTTCTATTACCACCACATAAATTTCAAGTGCCAACATAGATCCTTGTCAAGTATAATGGATTAGCCCTACTTCTTCTTATTTATATATGTTGATGGAGAGATACATCATTGCTTCTAAGAAGTTTTTCCATGGATCTAGGGAACAAGGGGACATAGTCAATATCCTTAAGCATGACTAGGATGAAGGGAAACTTGACCATATCATGGGCCTTTTCAAAATCAATTTAAAAAAATAAAGTATTGAGTCATCAACATCTATCCCATTATGTTCCTTCCCATGGTGCCAGGATATTAATTTTTTAACAAAAAATTAATAGTTCATTATTTAGAGACATGCATTTTGTTAGTAAAATAATGGCTATAGAAAAAATATTCAATAAAGACACATTTATTATGTACGATTATTGGTTTCTTTTTTCTTCCAAAATTAGTCATATAAAAAATTGAGTGCTTAGAGGTTTTTTATGCTCTAAAAATGTGGTGGACCATGCATTGTCAATATTGGTTCCATGGAGCATATTTGCCTTGCCTAAAAAAGGAAAAGGCCTCATATAAAATAATATAGTTGTGCATGGATGAAGCATGTCAGGAAGGTATATAGTGAGTTCAATGATTGGTGATGATCCTTCAAAAATATTGACCTAATACATAATTGTTAAAGGAAAATTTAGATCCAAAATAAATAGACTTTTCACCCTGAATGATGTGAGTGTTTCTTCAAGTGATTTCAGGATTGGTGGTTCTTTTTCACTAATTCGAATAGTTCGAGAAGAAAGGGAGAAGGTGGTTTCAACTCTTACAAATTAGTATTAGGATGATTTTATCTAGAGAGGATTAAAATTTTCTTGTGACTCTATTTTGACATGGAAAGTACGACATTCTAACATTTCACATATGGGTAGATACAATCTTAAATTTTTCTTAAAAATGAACTTTAGATGGAGAGATCTATGAGATGGAGAATTTTAACATGGACATCCCAATCTAGTCTTACATGAGAATTTGGAATGGTTCAATTAGATTGTATTTTCATACAAGAACTTCAACAAGTAATAATTGTATAGTCTTAACATTCATGTATACATTCCTACTTTGGATGACTACCTCTTGCATAATAAAGGTAAGAAAAAGGTCAATATTTAGTATTCTAGTATTCCATCCACTAAGAAAGGTAAGAAAAGGGTCAATGCAGAGGATGTGGTTATTGGGAACAAAGGTCACAAGGTGTGCATATGTGAGTACATGGCCTTATAAAGAGTCCCACATCCTCGATGAACTAGGGTCTTTTGGCATGAGCTATCATAGTGCCATTTCCACAATGAGAAATTATATAATGAAGAAAATTATAACATGGGTCAATCATACATTATATCCTTTAGGAAAGATCCATAATATTTGGAGATCCAAGATTGGAGGTATTTTTTCTTTATCCATAAGCCACATGGAGGAAACCTTATTAATGTAAAAGGATGACCAAGTTGAGGGTTTACCTAAGCGAAAGAGATTCTTAAAGGGGGTGACCTTCCCATGAGAGGAGGATACTTTAAGGATGTTGATATGTTATATCTACATGTTGCAACCCTCAAATACTAGTCAATAAGGGAGTAACGTTATATGGCATTGAAAGAACTTCAAGAATACCTTGTTTCGAAAACCATGGACGAGTATAAAAAATCTAGATATTCTCATAATATTTTAGAGGGGGAAATTACATAGTTGTTACCACAAAAGGGGAAAAGTTATCCAATTGTAAGAAATGGTTTAACATTGACCCATGCACGAAAGAGAGTGTTGTAAGAAAATTCTAAAGTTGGAGGCAAGGAAATATCTAAAAGGTCTCCCCTATAAACATCATATTGCAAAATATTTTATTGTGTATTTCTCTTTAGAAAACTTTTCACTATTTCACCCACCACCTAATTAGATCACCTAGTTTTAATAATAGGTTCAACAATTGATTCTTGAGTATCTAAACACTTAGCATATGCATTGTATCAAACAAATGAGCTATTTTTAGCTCCTCATAGTAGGGAAACCTCATAAATTGAGCAGGATAACATTTCATTCCTCGTGGAAGCCCATTATTAATACCTTCATGATGGCGGCCTTCATGAAGCATAAAATAAATGACAACAATAATTATCAAATACGGTAAAATAAATTCAATGATTAAACTAAAAATTCAAAACATTACATATATGATACATAAAGAAATTGCATAACTTGATTTCTATTATATTGAAACCTCCATAGGTGAGGTGTCATTCTTCGTGGTTTTAAACTAGTCTCTTCTTTCCCATTGAAAAGATGTTTTTTGGTAGTATGATACCTATGGTTCTTAGGGAGGAGGTGCCTATACTCATCAAACACCACCTTTCCTAAAAAATTTGAATGAAGATACTTCATCTTAGGACCTAAGCTCTTTGAATGGATTAACACCATCAATTGCTAATGAAAGCCTAACATTACGAGGTTCATATTTGAAATATGCCCATATACCGCGCACTATAATCAAGCGCCTCAGTACAACACACCGAGAGGATATAGAACAAGCTACATAGGTGGATGACGAGCAAGAGGAGGTTTTGGACGAGGTAGAGGACCAATGGTATGTCACAATTGTCAAAATCTGGGACATTATGCAAGGGAATGTGCACTTCCACCAACAACTTGTATGCACTGTCGCACATTAGACCATGATACAAAGGAGTGTCAAACACTATTAGTAAAGATCCAAGAAAAGAGGAACCAAAACAACCAAAATATTCAATGGATTTGAGCCGAAGCAAGGGATGAAGTATGAAACATCAATATAGTTACTCGCAGAGGAGCTAAAACAGGAAATGATGCAGCTCGAAAAAGAACTAGTACAAAACCAGTAGGTAAAGAAGAATGAGGAACCAAGGAAATAGTTTGACGCGCAGAATGAGAAGGAAATATTTAAAGAAGTGAGACAAGAATTTCAGAAGGATGACATAGTGTCGACTTCAACTGCGTAGAAAAAGAAGAAAGCACCATAGTACGAGATGCCTTCATCATTGGATCACACCAACGAGATGCAACCCATGAGACAAGTAAGTACAATCAAAGGATTTTTTCATTCATGTGTGAAAGTATTAAGTGATCCATCATCTATGAAAATATTGCAAAACATACTAGAAAAATGTAGCATCGAGACAAAAGAAAAACTAGAACCAAAAATTGTCAATCACCTACATACAAGGAGAAGAACCAGTAGGGATTTCAGACTGAATGCCAACATCAAAGATTTCAACATGGGAAACATCATACTAGATCTAGGATTTGAAGTTAATGTAATACCAAAGAAGACATGGCAATGCATGGGAGAGCCCACATTAGGCTATTCACATGTTCAATTGAAACTGGAAAACCAACATAGAGTCCTACCAATCAGTAAACTGAAAGGAGTGATAGTAGACCTGGATGGAGTGCGCACTAAAGCAGATTTCAAAGTCATTGAAATAGTGGATGACACCACACCTTATCCAATGTTGCTTGGTCTGGATTGGGCATTTGAAAAACATTCCATAATCAAATTGAATACTAGGAAAATGACAGTTGATTCGGGAGAATATAGGGTCATCGTACCATTAGACCCATCAAAAGGGGAGAGGTTTGTAGAATCTACTTGCCTATACTTAGAGGAAATCAACTAGTTTTACAGAACAACTGCACGCGATGAGGATTACGTAAACCCAACTGCAGATGTGATACTCAGTTGGCAAAGCATCACTTCATGTGAAATAGATTCAAATAGCAGTTTAGAGAACTGGCAACAAAGGCTACATGAAGTATCCATGAGGAGATGTGAAAGAATAGATTGCGCAATAAGATGGGTAGGAAGATAAATCAGAGAACCACCCAGTTTTCATGGAATCAATGATTTGGAAACATTATTAGCATAGTATGAAGACGAAGTCGAGAAACAGAGATTGTTAACACTCTCAATTCCACACCTATGATGTGGTGGGGTGCACACAAAGAGACAATCACAGATTGGTACCAATGTAAACGGTTACAGAAAAACAACAAGCAACACAAGTATTATGGACAAAGAGTACCAACATAACACATGGAGGAGTATATAACTTTGTGGAAAATGACACCCCTAGAGGAATGACCTCATCATTTTATACACACTCTGGAGGGCATACCAGCAAACTGGTATACAGACCAGGAATTGCGCAAAGGAACTATGACCTAGATGACACTACAAMAAAWTTTTACAGTCACTTTCTCATTAAAGCATGAGAACCCCAACATAGATGCCTCAMTTAAATGGATAAGAGGAGTGATATTCATCAAACAACCTGAAGTAGAATCTATCCCAGAAGAACAACAACAGGACAAATAGACAATCAAGGCACTATTGTCATGTTAGCATGTACAAGAGGAAGCACCAGATGAAGATGATCCAYGCAATATTCAAATTGAATAAGAAGAAGTATAAAGATATGTGGAAGTACCACCCATATAATCATATGTCATTTCCACGCCAATCAAAGTAAAGAAAGTCAACATTGGGACAGTCGTGAATCCCAAGATGGCCAACATTGGAGATTACTGGGATGAGTAGACAGTAGAAAGAATAACATAGTTACTGTGCTAGTACAATGACCTGTTTGCCACAACATTTACAAATATGAAGGGTATAGTCGGAGAGCTAGGAGAAATGAAGATACCACTTAGACCTAAAGAAAGATCGATTAGACAACGACCATACAGATTAAATCCAATATATATGAAGAAATTCAAAGCTGAGATCGATAGGATGCTCGAAGATAGAATCATAGAACCGATTGAGGAATGAGAATGGATAAGCCCAATGGTATTTCAATACAAGAAACAAGGAGGTATCATGATATGTGTCGACTTGAGGAATTTGAACGATGCATGCCTACACAACCCATTCTCGATAGATTTCATGGATGAAGTGTTAGAAAATGTAGGTGGAAATGAAGCTTACTCATTCACTAATGGATTCTCAGGCTACCATCAGATCAATATAGCACAAAAAGACAAACAGAAGACCACATTTGTGACAGAATGGGGATCCTACCAATACACAAGCAAGCTATTTGGACTAAAGAATGCACCAACAATTTTTCTAGAGTAGTCATTGTTGCATTTAAGCAATTCATCCATCAGTTCCTAGAAGTATACATGGACTATTGGACAGTCTACAGTTTGTTGAAAGACCATGTAGAATTATTACGCCCGATTCTAAAAAGATATAGGCAGTGCCATATATCACTGAACATAAAGAAATGCATATTCAAAACACCATTTGGGATACTATTAGGCCATATAGTGTGAAAATAGGGTTTATTAGTAGATCCTGCAAAGATTGTTGTAATTGTTAACTTACCACCACCAAAAATAGTCTGTCATCTCAGAGCGATGTTGGGAAACACAAGATATTACATGAAGTTTATCAAGGGATATGCATAGATTATTGCACCAATGGAAAAGAAGTTAAGAAAGGATACAAAATTTCAGTGGAATGACGAGTGCCAACATGGTCTAGATACCTTGAAGGAAAATATGGTCACTGCGCTGATATTAGTATTTCTAGACTAGGTGAAGATATTCCATGTGTATGTAGATGCATCAGACATAGCACTCAGAGCTATCTTGGCACAGCCAGGAGCAGGAGACTTGGGTCACCTAATAGCATTTGCGAGAAGAAAGTTATCCAACTCAGAACAAAACTATAACACGAGAGAAAGAGAAGGCCTAGCTATGGTCTATGCACTGCAAAAGTTCAGACACTACTTATTGGGGAAACACTTGAAGATGTTCACATATCACTCAACCCTAAAATATCTAGTCAACAAGCCAGTTTTGGGGGGGAGAATCTGTCGATGGTTACTACTATTTCAAGAATTTGACTTTGAAGAAATAGTCAAGCCAGGAAAATTAAATGCAGGACCTAACCACCTATCAAGAGTCACAAATGGAGAAGAACCTACAAATTTAGAGGAAAACTTTCCAGATGCACAACTATTTTCAGTATAGATCACTAATGAACACTTCACAGATATCATTCAGTACTTGAGCACAGGTACTGCACCACAAGAGTATAACACCGCTGAGAAGAAAAAATTGGCAGTCCGCGCTACAGACTATCAACTGATTGTAGGACACCTATACAAAATGAGCGCATATAACATCTTGCATAGGTACATGTTAGAGCATGAAAGGCCAAGAGTCTTAGAAAAATCTCATGAAGGAATAACATGAGGACATTACATAGGTAAAGCTACTACACAGAAGGTATTGCGTGCAATACTATGGTGGCCAACGATTCACAGAGACTCGAAGGAGTACTGTCAAAGATGTGATGTCTGTCAAAGGGTAGGAAAACCCAATAGAAGGGAAGAGATGCCATTATGACCACAAGTAACATTACATGCATTGGAGAAGTGGGAAATAGACTTTTTGGGACCAATAAACCCACCAACAAAAAGAACAGGATCTAGGCACATTATCACCACGACAGAGTACCTAACAAGATGGGCAGAGGCCGCACCAGTGAAGGATTGCAACACAGAAAAAACAACACACTTCTTATTTGAGAAATTCATCACTTGATTTGGGTGTCCAAGAGTTTTGATGAAATACCAAGGCACACACTTCATAAAAAACACCATCAACACTATGACTGAAGAGATTTAAGTCCATCATCATAAGAGCACACCATATCACCCACAAGAAAATGACACAGTGGAAGCATTCAACAACATCCTAGAGAACGCGCTGAAAAATATTTGTAATGTCAATAGAGATGACTGGGACCTCAAAGTACCAAAAATATTATGGGCCTACAGGACTACATGCAAAAACTGGACGGGGCACATGTCGTTTAAATTGGTTTATGGCCAAGAAGCAGTGGTTCCATTAGAATTTCTACTACCGAGCTTGCGTGTAGAAACAATTACACAAATGAAAGAACGAGGCGTAGTACATGAGTGACTAAATCAGTTAATGACCATGGAGGAAGACCGAATCTTAGAAGGATTCCACCAACAAGTTTAGAAAGCAAGGGACAAAGATTGGAATGATAGGCACATAAAGAAGAAAACTTTCAAGGAACGAGATCTAGTACTGATGTCTCACAACAAATCGTTTCAACACCCAGGAAAGCTAAGAATGAATTGGCTAGGACCGTACACAACAAAATATGTCGCAAATGAAGGAGTTGTATAGTTGAAAGACTTATTTGGTGCAAAAATTGGAGAGATGATTAATGGGAGCYGACTGAAGTTGTACAAGGACAGTCGACCACCTATCGCATAGTAAAATAA
>ML805825.1:202249-223198 GCA_009831015.1 Picea engelmannii | reverse complement strand
TTAAAAGAATAGTATATTGAAAAAGAACCAAAAGGAAAGAACCAAAGAGGGCACAATGCACTGGATATAGAAATGGCATGCACATGTAGGAACACAAACATGGTAAGGATAAGGACAACGTTCACATACAAAAGGGAAACAAGMAGGAAAAGGAAAGTCGACAAAATCCGGATGACATGACAACACTAGGCGAAAGTAAAGGACGACAAGGACCGATGGGAAACCACATTAAAACACATCAACTGGAGATAGAATGGAAGAGTAATGAAAAKTATGGAACCATCAAAGATGCATTGAACCTACAGTTAAGGTGCATTAAACCCATAATGAAGGAAGCGTCATCGACAAGCTTCATGGGAAACCCATACAACACATGGCCACAGGAGAAAACAGTCTATTCAAGAAAAAAGAGAAGACAGAGAGAGATAGAGGTCAAAAACCACAAAGAGAATTCACAAAGGTCACAGATACCATTATAAAATGTTCTATATTCCACACCATGGAACCGCTCAAGAAATCAAAAGCAAGCCAGAGTGCCAGACCAACCAGAGTCAAAACCAGGTCATGAGGACATGCAGAAGAGGGTGAACAAAAGCTGTTGTAGATCTTCAATGTTGATGAAATCCCATCTCTAGACATAGCAACGGTGATCCCAACACCTATACTGGAATAAATCCCACAACCAGCACCAGAGGGCACGAGTATAGATATACCAGTAGAGGTACAGGAGCAGCTGAACCAGGACACAGAAACCCTGAAGAAGGCACAACCAGAGAACACAGAAGCAGTTCTGAGAGTTAATGGAATGACGTCGATTAGGGAATCAACAATTGAGCTAGAGGAGTCGCAAACGACCATATCAGACCACCCACAATAAGGAACAACCAAAGATGTCATGGGTTAGGCAGAAGGGCATACTGAGGAGAAATCATAAGCTACTAGAACTTCAAGCCAGCCACCACCATCGAAGAAAGATAAGATACAGATAGCCAGGTCACCTCGCAAGAAAACTATAGTAGAAATCATTCTACCATGCATGCCAGTTGGGGTACAGGTAGGACCAGACCTGCTAGGTCATATAGGGAGGCTCAAATACTTGGACCACGATGTCCCAGACAAGTACATGGAGACTATGGGCACAAATATGTTTGGGGAATCGATTTATCAACCACTCCAATGGGAAACAGGGTTGGAGAAGAAAGGAATTTTAGTTCTGGTAGACCTACCACATTTTAGCAGGGGTCAACACACAATTGCATGCATCAAATTGTTGCTAGTAGTCACGCATGGCAGGGACATCTAGTTGGACAAGCTTGTGTCGATAGACGTAGAGCTTATTACAAACATAATAGGATTTCCATCTCGAGGCATGGATCCCGTGCACTTTATGGATGAAAAATCTAGGGAGAAGGTGATAACAGAGGAGATGAAGAAGAAGTATGAAACTGACATGGGGACAAGAGGGATCATTATCAAGAGGATCAACGATGTTGCAACACAACTGGGTGTGAAAATCTTAGCTTGTAAGTTGCTTAGAAAATTCCATAGGGAGGAAGTTCCAGCCGAGGTTGTTGCAGTTGCATCTCAATGCGCAGAAGGAACCATAGTGAGTTGGGCATTGTATCTCTTGAACCTATTCCTGGATGACTAGAAGGATGTGCAGGATCTAGGAACATAGTTTCACTATTCATGCCTGATCATGTTAATAACCTTTATGGGCTGAAGGGAACCAAGGTATGTCACTTTTTGTACCAGACCCAAACCAAACCAGGCAAAGAGATACTTACTATTAAAGGCTACTTCGAATTCTAGTCACAAAAGGATGAACGGGTCCATCTTTGAAGGATACCTACACGACCTACAAGAATCCATCTCCAAGAGGTGGAGAATAACACTTGAGGCCGTCGCACGATATAAAGACATCGCCAATTTCCAGGCCACATGACATACAATGTGGATACAAGCGAGGAAGGATCCTAATGAACAGTGGCTACATATGCACTACTGTATCATAGAGGGCGACATCGACATGGTCATCATCAAATGGGAAAATGAATAGAGGATTCTAGTCCTTACCCAATAATTTCCAGAAAGAACAAAAGAAGAAGAGGCAGGCAAAGGAGAAACCCAGCCAAAGGAAATTCAAGTTCCCAAGAGATGAAGAACGAGCCAGGGAAAAACAACACTGATAAACGAAGGGCCAATGAAGACAGGGACTTAGAATGGAAACAAGGATAAGACATAGCCGACCAAGGAGAAACAACAATACGACGAGCCCACGCAAGAGATCGTAGCAAGTCCCAACCCCACAAGAACTAGGGGGAAACAAGAGGCTAGCCACCCAAATAGGAGGCACACGCAATAATTCAAAGGAACAAAGAACACTGCCAGATTATATGATCATGGATGACGATGGAGAGACTATAGCCCGAATGGTCCAGGATTTTTTATTCGAGGATTTTGACCATGCTGCGCATCACAGGGATATGATTGAAGAGGAATCGAAAACATGTAGAAATTACTCAAGAAAATCGGGGAAGAGAAGACAAAAAGAAGCACGAGAACATAACCATCAACACCATAGATGGAGGAAAGAGTGGAAGTAGAAGAATGATATCCAGTCCATCCATTACCACAACCGAACGCAACATTCCACATCACACCTAGTATGTTGTGCATGGATGAGATTGTGGGGTAGAAAATCCTGAAGGACTTAAGCCAAATCCAATTGGTGTTGACGCGGATGCCAACTAGGGAATTACAAAATTTGCAGGTTAGCATAAACCATGAGGTACAGTCTTGCACACACAAAGACTTAGTCAAATTACATAAGGCAATAGAGAAGCAGGCACACTGGAAATAGTCTATGAGTAGGATAAATCTGAGACCCAGGAGGAAAGGGAGAACATAAAAGGATTGGAACAGAAAGTGGCAGGAACTTATGAGAAGATTCCATAGGCCATACAGAAAGACGAAATTATAGCAACATAAAAGATTGATCAGATTGTGTAGGCAATCGATCAATATCAGAAGGAGATCGAGAATCTCCGAGAGAAGCTTACACCAAGAACACCACCAATAGTGAAGGAGAAAAGGAAGCAGGAAGCAAAAGTGCAGCTGCAGGAGATATAGCAACATGTTATCACAAAAACTAACTTGTTCGATAAAGCAATGCAACTGTGGACTAATTTAGACGAGGATCAAAAGGTCCAAAAGTGGGACAAGGAAGAAGAGAGGATCAACACAGTGATCCAAGAACTCAAGCAAAGGCAAAATATAATGCCAATTACAGAACGCGTCAAAGGGGTGTAGGACATGAAGAGATTTCAAGAAGAGCTAACTACCGCACAAACCAAGAAACAAGAGCGGCAGGATCAAATGGAACCATTGCAAGAACGGGTAGCAGAAGTCATGGAAAAAGCAGAGGAATCCAAGGGACATATAACAGAGACCCAGGTAGAGTGCGTGGAATTGATTAGTGATGAAATGGAAGTCCATATAGTGGACACACTCAAGGAGAAGACTATGTAGGCATAGACACAGGCAACAAAGATCAAGGAAAAGGTCCAGGCAATAACCAAGGAGATCGAGGAAGCACAAAAAGGATAGGTGGCTCGGGACGAGCCACATGTCAGTGTTGGGGGCCTATTGGAGGCAGGAAAAAGTGGAAAAACATGACGTTTTTTGGAAATAAAGCATGCACAAGGGAAGCGACAAATCGAAGGAAACACAACATGCACGCATGCAAGGAAAGAAACAACTGGAAGGAAGAAAAACACACACACATGGGAAGAAGACCTAACGATGATAGGGTTAGGGTTTTGGTAAGGTATTGTAATGGCTAAAGATCTAGAAAAGTATAAGTATAGATACCGAGGTATTATAGAGGGTTCATATTGTTGTTGCTATGGTAGTTACGCATGAGTTGATGCGATATGTAAGGGTTTTCGCTGTAAGACTTATTTTTTATAAGTTGTTGAGATAGAGGGAAAATGAAGGAGGGTAGATCTCGAGGGTTAGTTAGTAGGCTAGAGAGCTTGATGTGATATAGTCCACGTCATATAGATCTTACCCGACTGAGAAGAGTTGTAAGCGTGCGATGTTGTAGATGTAGAAATAATATAATAAAAGAGCTGAGAGCCAAATATTTGTGGATGTAGCCCAACGAGGGGGTGAACCATAGTAACATATGTGTTTTGTGATGAATGCTTGCATATATTTATCATCTTTTTAGTAGTTATTTGTTATGCTTCATAAATGAGTTGTTATATTTCTTGTGTATTCGTAAATGACAATGTATTGCAGTTATGATTGTAATAATGGTTCAATATACAACTCGCTTATCTCACAATTCAATACTAGGATGTAAAATCCCGAGTCTTATAGCCACCCATTAAAGTTATCTCGAGTGAGACTCTGCAGTGTAATCTGTGTTTTGTGTTGCCTTTTGTTTTACCAAGAGGGCCGATAATTTTAGAGGCTTTGTTGGAAACCCAACAGACATGAACCCTAGGTCAATAAACTTAGACATGATAGAGGAATATTAACCAACATAAGTGCTCACCCGACTCTAGTCTAATCCTAGTCATTGAATTTCCATTCCCAATGATATCAAAGACGTTGGTTTATTTTAGGTTGTGAAACAGCATGTCTGCTAATTTCACCTTCGTGCTCTGCAATGATTCCCAACCATCGATTTAATCGAGAGGTTGATGTTTGATTCTTTAACTCCAGTGGGTATTTGAGTCGATCTGACGACCGTGATGGCTTCTCCTCCCATTAAATGGATCGCATCCATCTCCACTGTCATATTCTAAAGTCATCTACGATTCTTGTTACTTCGGTAGTTCGAGTAACTTGACTATCAAGAAATTTGACATCTCAGATCTTTGAGCTCCTGAGGTTCTGAAACCTTCATGAGCTAGCTCCTTTAGCACAGGGTTCCTAGACGTAAGTCACATGGACCTTCAAATGAATCTTGTGCTATTAACCCTAATCTTAGTCGGTTTTTTGGTTAATGACTTAGGTGTGAGTTCAAAGTCTCTTAGACTACTGATCTGAATGGAACACCTCCCTAACTCGCAGAAATTTAAGCTCTGAAACATGGCAAGATAAAATCGTTAGGTTACCGAAATGGTAGCAATGCCAAGATGTTTTCTCCGACTCTAGAAATTTCCTCTAATTCCCTAGGGAAACACCTTCAAGTAATTAAATTGGCGCATATGGAAAATCAAGCAGAAGAATAAGATCTCAAGGGAACAAACACATACTCATAAATTAATCATTTTAATACAGAAACCATTTATAGACACATAAATACACACATGCATCCGTTATTTCCAATTCAAAGTACAAGGCATGAAAACACTTATCAGAACTATAAGGTGCGATGTGAATGTTGAAAGGGGTGCTCATTTTCACCCAACCTTAGGCCCAGTCACTCCTAATGGATTTACCACTAGCCACCCCCGAGCTTAGACCATGATGCTTTGATATTCAATCTCTTTCTTCCATCTCAACGAAAGTTAGGGATGAAGTTTACTCTCCTTCTCCCAATACATAAATAGATAGGGACAAAGGTTACTCTCCTTCTCCCAGCTCAGTATCTATTTTATGGGATCATAACTCACTCCAAGTTTTTTCTCAATCCTTCCTTAGACCCGAGATCTTAGGCTCTCATCTCTGCACTCTTCGTAGGTCTTCCTCTTCCCACCATGATTCCTTTCTTTCCTTCCTCAACAAGATTGTGTGTGGTTCGAATTCCCAGTATGTGGTCAGTTCTGGAATCCTTATAGATGGTAGGTCTACCCCATCCCCTCATTAACTCTTGAGGAGGTCTTCCCACCTACCAACCTCACTATAATTCATTCTTGGGTTAGAGGGTTGTTCTGATCCCGAGAAATTAAATTGAGCAAAGATTGGTTTGATGTAGGTTAATGCAACCATTCGTGGTCCCCTCCACCACCTTTTCATAGCATTCATAGTATCTTCTTAGAAAATCCCATTTCCAGCATTCATGCAACATGTATCCATTTTCTATTAAAATAACAGAATTTACATTCATTGACCATTTATAAAAAGCTCCATTAAATCAAACATTCACACGTTTGAGTTTTCCATAGTTCCTTGGAAAGTATAGTTATAATTACAAACTGGGGGAATCAAGGTGTTACAATTCCCTCCCTTTTAAAGGAACATCATCCTTGATGTTCTATCTGTCAACATGATATGTATATACAAGAGTAAACAAAATCGGATATGCCTGTCTCATGGCATCCTCCATTTCCCACGTAGCCTCATCTGGGCCAAAGTGTTTCCACTACATCTTGACCTATGCAATGGTTCAGTTCCTAAGTTAGGTTTCCTTTCTATCTAGTATGAATTGGGGTTCTAGCAAGAATTATCCCTCTGGCTCCACCTGGATCATAGACCAGTCAATTATATGATTAGAATCATGTACATATTTCTTCAATAATGAAACATGGAAAACATTATGTGCCTTTACTGTGGGAGGGAGTGCTAGCCTATAGGCTACAAGTACCACTCTATCTAATACCTCAAAGGGTCCACAATACCGATGTGCCATCTTGGCACAATCTCCCATTCTCAGGGAACTCTTCATGGGCCTAACTCTGAGATAGACATGGTCTCATGTCTTGAAATCTCTGGGAGTTCTCTTTCTGTCGGTGTAACTTTTCTGTCTATCTTGAGAAATATTTAGATTGTTATTTATTTGAATCACTTGTTGCTCCATTTCTTTCAGCATTTGAGCTCCAATGGTAATTCTATCCACTGGATTACTCTAGCTGATTGGGATTCTGCACTGTCCACCACAAAGGGATTCAAAAGGGATCATATTCAAGGATTCTTGATAACCGTTGTTGTAGGAAAAATATACCATTGGTAGGTAGTCTTCCCACTTCTTAGGCTGATGCATTACACACATCCTTAACACGTCTTCTAATATTTGGCTTACTCTTTCTGTCTGTCCATCAGTTTAAGGATGATAGGCTGTGTTGAATAACAATTTAGTCTCAAAATGAGCCATTAGGAATTTCCAAAAGATTGAAGTAAATTTGGTGTCTCTATCAGATACAATTTCCTTGGGCATGCCATGTAGTTTGAATATATCCTTCATGAATATGTTGGCAATATCTATTTCCTTGTAAGTTGACTTGACAGGAACAAAATGAGCATACTTACTCAGTTTGTCCAACACAACCATGATGGCATCATTTTTCTTGGTCGACTTTGGTAATCTAGTTATGAAATCCATGGAGATGGTTTCCCATTTCCATTCTGGGATTGGTAGAGGTTGTAACAACCCCGATGGATGATGATGTTCTGCGTTAACTTGTTGGCATTCTATGGACTTAGCTATATAGTCAACTATGTCTTTCTTCAATCTAGGCCAATAGATTTTTTTCCTAGTGGCTGTGATCATTGTCTGATATCCTGGGTGACTAATATATGGTCTCTTGTGTAGTTCATCCATTGTGAACCTCTTCAAGTTGTCACAGTTTGGAATTTACAATCTATTTCCATAGGTCAAAAGGCCTTCATCGACCATCTGGTAGCCTTCATAATTTATCCCTGGAGGATCTTGCCTTAGGTATGAGGTTACGGTCTTGAAGAATGCATCTGTTTCTTGTGCATTCCTGACTCTTTCCCTGACATCCGTTTCACATGTGCTTACCACTGCCAGGTGAATCATTTTTATACTTCTGCTAAGGGCATCAACCACCCTATTTTCCTTTCCTTTGATGTGTTTGATTTCGAAATCAAACTCACTAAGGAGAGCCATCCACCTAACTTGCATGACATTGAGTTTTGGTTGATCAAACAGGTGCCTCAACCCACAATGGTATTCCATAAGCACAAATATCCTACCCAAGAGGTAATGCCTCCACATTTTAAAGCATATACTATGGCAGGAAACTCTAGGTCATGGGTCACATAGTTGATTTCATGCTCATTCAATTTCCCGGACGCGTAGAAAATTACATGTCCCTCTTGCATAAGGAATCCTTCGAGTCCTTCCTTGTAGACATATGTACACATGAGGAAATCATTATCAGGGTCTACAATATTCAACACAGGTGCATGGGTCAGGAGGTATTTAAGTTCCTAAAATATTTCTTCACATCTTGATGTCCAAGTGAATTTAACCCCCTTTTTCGGAAGGACAGTGATTGGAAAACCAATCTTGGAAAACCCTTTTATGAACCTTCTATAGTATCTTTCTAATCCCATGAAGGATATGATATCATATACATACTTTGGGGTAGTCCATTCCATAATAGATCTGATCTTGTCAGGGTCTACTACCACCCCTTCTTTAGAAATAACATGGCCTAAGTAATGGACTTGCTTATGGAAAAAGTCGCACTTGCTAAACTTAGAGTAGAGTTGATGCTCTCTTAGTACTTGAAGTACGAGTATAATATGTTATTCATGCTCCTCTTTGTTCTTGGAGTATATTAAGATATCATATTTGTGCTGAGTACATTATTGATCAAGCACATAAAAGTGGGGGGGAATTGGTTAACCCAAATGGCACCACCAAAAATAGATAGTGACCATACCTCATCCTGAAGGCTATTTTGTGGATGTCTTCATCCTTAATTCAACATTGATGGCATCTAGACCTTAAGTCAATCTTCGAGAAAATGGAAGCACCTCCCAATTGGTCGAAAAAGTCATCAATTCTTGGTAAGGGGTACTTGTTCTTTATGGTTGTCTTATTGAGTTTCCTATAATATATGCACATTCGGAGTGTGCCATCTTTATTTTTCACAAATAAGATGGGTGCTAATCTCCTTTATCTTTAGCTTGAGCACAACCAACTCTGGCGTACTCATCCTATATCGCATTCTAGATACTGACACTTCTCCTGGTGCAAGTTCTATCGAGAAGTCAATGTCCCTTCTCAGAGGTAGACCTGATACCTCTTTTGGAAACACTTCTTTGTATTCTCTTAATATGGGGTGGTCCTCTAGGTTTGGTTTGTCATTCTCAATAGATTCCAACACCTATATTTCATTTAAAGGAAACCTCTTTCTGCAATACTTTTTCATTTGAAGGGATGATATTTTTCTCATTGAGACATGCTTCTGAATCCCTTGGAGGGTTATCTTTCTCCCTTCTTCATTTACACATTATAAAGTTTTATGGTAATAGTCCAAATTAGTTTTATAAGAAGCCAACCAGTCCATACCAATCAACAAGTCATAAGATCCCAGGGGAAGTATGTTAAGGGTTGCTCGGGTGGGCAATCCATCCATGATGAATTGGCAAGATGGTATGACCTTTGCTAATTTTCTTTTGGTCCGAGTGGCTAGTTGTACCAACCACGGATTAACATGTCTAACTAGTTTTAGTTTACACTTATCAATAGTCTAAGGGCCCACATAACTCAAATTAGAACCATGGTCAATTAAAATAGAAACTAGATTGTTGGCGATCATACCTTCCATCTCCACCACTGAATCTTGGTGGTCAACTTGATTATTGTCCAAGGCTACATAAATTCGTGGCATGATCCTAGACACATCATTGACAGTGATAGCTTATTGGATATTTTAGAATCTCCTACTGTTCTATTTCCTATGTGGACAATCCCTTAACCAATGATATTCTCCACAACCCCAACATTTTAAGGGTTCTTTCTTTGGGTTATTAGTATTTCCTGGGACTGCCTCAAAAGTTTTATTTCCACTTTGAGAGGGGAAATTTTTCTGATACACACTTCTATTAGGAAGGTTCATCCTAGAACCATTCCCATAGTTCTTAAATCTTGAGGATTAAACCCCTTCTTCTGGAGTCCCTAAATACTCTTCTTCTTCCAGTCCTCGTGAGGTTCTGTCTTACTCTCGAACTGTTCATAACAACACCTTGCCTTCCCGATAGTTTCTTCTAAGGTATTTGGTTCATCAAACTCAATCCTGTCCCGGTAGGTCTGAGGTAACCCACTAATAATTCGTTGCATTTTTACCTTTTCATCCTTTATGTAGGGCACATACCTCAATAGCTCAAGGAATTTATTGACATATTCATCTGTGGTGAGATTCCCCAACATGAGTTCATAGAACTCCTTAGTATTCCCATCCATGTATTTCTATGACAGATATTGCTTCCTGAAGTATTTCTCAAACTATTTCCATGACATGTCCTTCTCGTGGACTCCTTTCACATTCCTAAGGTCTTCCCACTAAATGGAAGCCTTTCCATTCAGGTTGAAGATGGCTATTCGAGCCTTCAAGTTTTCAGAGTAGTCATGGACTCTAGAGTAATTATTTAAACCAAGCATCCAAGCTTCAGCCACTTCCCCTTTCTTAATATCTCCATCGAAAGAGGGTGGTTTGGACTTCTCAAACCCTTCAGGATCGCAAATTTTGGAATGATTTTGCTTCTTTCCTTTCCCTTGAGAATGTGAGATAGTTTTTCTACTAGAAGGTCCCTCAGAGTTTCCAACTTCCTTTCTAGAGGAATCCCCTAATGAGTGTCCCCTACCTCTAGGTTGGGCATTCTTCGAGGTACTTATCCTAGTGTGGCCACTTATGGAGCTATGTTTTCAGATCTCAGGTGGACTTTGACTTCTCTTCACATGTCGTCGGTACACATGGTTGGTTGTGGGTTCATGCTGTAGCTGCCTCTATATGTTGGATAAGCTCTACAACAAGACTGCATTAATTTTTATTTTTTTTTCTTGATCCTTTATCAATCTCTCATTGTTGGCCTTGCAACTCTATAATTCATCCTTGAGGCTCCTTACAGTTTCAGCCAGATCCGGAGGGGTTTCCACCGCCCTCCTTTCGTCAGATTCTTCGTCACTATTGTGGGAGCCATCCACCACTTCATAACACATAACCATCCTTTAGACTTTAAGTTTCCCCATGATTTACTGACTGCTTGAGTGCTGAAAAAAAACTTATTGTTAGCTAACAGTCTATTAGTTTATGAACAATACACAGTTTAAATTTCTTAGATGTACACAAACAGTAGAAAGTTTCATTCTTTTCCTCAATAAAATTTTAACCAGACTCTTTAAGAAAGAGGTAAGATAGGGTGTCACTCTTAAAAGTATTCTAAATATGGGTTTTAAGAGAATCGTCCATAAGCCCAAGCAAGCCAAGTGTTGTAACCATGCTCTCTGATACCAATTTGTAACACACCCATGGTGGGGCATAAAAATTTCGGTCTCCTTAATTAATCAAATCCTATATCCATGGTCTCTAATTTGGAAATCAGGGCCTAGCCCCTCCTTCTCCGACGATCATCAAATATGACCACAGGTTATGACCAAAATCCAAGGCCATAGATGCCTATTCCGACAGTTCAGAACTTTGGGCTTTGAGATTTTTTGATTCATCACATGCTAATTCCTCCGAACTCCGAAGTGGCGAAGTTCCGAACTGGTGAGAAGGGATCAACGGTTCCTACTCTCCCTCAATATCAATGACCCTCAATGAATTCGGGCCTCCGAGCTTCAGTGGAATTAGATGAACCTCCTTGCAAACCCTCTAGAGTACTAATCCTCCAAAGTGCACCATTCGACGCCGCGTGTCCTCACAGAGTTAGACGATCCTGATTCACTTCGGCACTTCGGTGTTCGAGAGTCCTGAATGATCACACAACCTTTCCTACCAAAGTAATTCATACTTGGAGTTCTATATAAAGCACCACGCATCCATTGTAAATCAATGACTTAGTTTCATTTCAGGACTTTGACATTCGGGATACTGCAGTCTTTTTCTCCTAGAGCGTAATCTTCTGGAGTCAAGGATCGTGCACCACACGTCCTTCTAGATCAACGGTCCCGTTTTACTTTGGGACTTCAATGTTTAGGATTTTCTACCTCTCCACACTCGCTTTCTCCCGAAGTTAACGATCTATCGACGCATGTCTCCCACGAAGTGACAACTACAAATCACTTCGGCTATTCGGGCTTCGGGAGTTTCAAATAATCCAATGCCTTTCTCCTCCGAAGTAACTATCTCCCGAAATGGAAGATATACTAACACCTGTCCTCAATTGATGGAAGACTTAAATGAACTCCAGCTCTCTAGACTTTGGGAGTTATTGTTCAACATATTCCCCTTTCTCCCGGAGTGATTTCACCCAATGTCGATGATCTGTCGACGCATGTCTCCCACATATCGACAACTGCAAATCACTTTGTCTCTTCGGTCTTCAGAAGGTTAAACCTCTCCACACTTGCTCTCTCACGGAGTGATTACACCCGAAGTCAAGGATATTCTGACACGTGTCCTTTATCTCAAATCGATGGTACAGAAGGAGTCAGTTACTTCACGGATTTCTAAACGAACTCACGACTATCCACCTAGCAACTTTTCTAGGTCTGATGGTCATGATCTAACCAATACTAATGTGTTCCCTGATCGATGGTTCACAGTGATTGCGAGGCCCCAACATGTGCACTCTTTATCAGAGAGTTCAACCTCCACAATCTGAAAAGTACTCGCCCAACTCAGTCTAACTAGAGTTGTTGATATTCCATCCCGATGAGATCAATGACGTGGGTGAATTGCGGGCCGTGAACTAGCGTGTCCACTAATTTCACCTTCTCTCTCCGCAATGATTCCCCACCATCGATCTCCTTTCACAAATCGATGGTTCACAGTGATTGCGGGGTCCAACCTTCGCAATCTGGGAAGTGCTCGCCCGAATCTAGTCTAATCATGATCATTTATCTTCCATTCCCAATGATATCAACGACATTGTTTTATTGTGGGCTATGAACTAGCACATCCGCTAATTTCACCTTCACGCTCCGCAATGATTCCCAACCATCGATTTAATCAAGCGACTGGTATTTGATTCGTTAACTCTAGTGGGTATTTGAATCAATCTGATGATCAGGATGGCTTCTCGTCCCGCTAAACAGCTCGCATCCATCTCCATTGTTATATTCTTAAGTCATCTACGGTTCTTGTTACTCTGGTAGTTTGGGTAACTTGAATATCGTGAAATTTGACATCTCAAAGCTTTGAGCTCCCAAGGCTCCGAAACCTTCATGAGCTAACTCCTTTAGTGCAAGGTTCCTAGACCCAGGTCACATGGACCTTCAGATGACTCTTGGGCTATTAAACCTACTCTTAGTCGAGTTTTTGGTTAAGGACTTAGGCGTGAGTTCAAAGTCTCTTAGACTATTGGTCTGAAGGGAATGCCTCCCTAACTCGTAGAACTTTAAGCTCTGAAACAGGGCAAGGTAAACTCATGAGGTTACTGAAATGGTAGCAGTGCCAAGAGGTTTTCTCCGAATTTGGAACTGTGTTGTAATTCCCTAGGGAAATGCCTTCAAGGAATTAAACTGGTGCATATGGAAAATCAAGCAGAAGCATAAGCTCTCAAGGGAACAAACACATACTCATAACTTAATAATTTCAATACATAAACCATTTATAGAAACATAAATACAAACATGCATCCATTATTTCCAATTCAAAGAACAAGGCATGAAAACACTTATCAGAACCATAAGGCATGATGAAACTGCTGAAAGGGGTGCTCGTTTCCACCCAACCTTAGGCTCAGTCACTCCTAATGGATTTACCACTAGCCACCCCCGATCTTAGACCAAGATGCTTTGAGATTCAATCTCTTTATTCCATCTCAACATACGTTAGGGACAGAGGTTACTCTCCTTCTCCTAATACAGAAATAGATAGGGACGAAGGTTACTCTCCTTCTCCCATCTCAGTCTCTATTTTCTAGTATCATATCTCACTCCAATTGTTTTCTCAGTCCTTCCTCGTACCCGAGAGTTTAGGCTCTTGTCTATGCACCCTTCACAGGTCTTCCTCTACCCACCATGCTTCCTTTCTTTCTTTCCTCGGCAAGATCGTGTGTGTCTTGAATTCCCAGTTATGGGTTAGGTCTAGAAGCCTTACAAATGGGCAGTCTACCCCATCCCCTCATTAACTCTTGAGGATGTCTTCCCACCTACCATCCCGACTGTAATTCATTCCTGGGTCAGAGGGTTGTTCTGATCCTTAGAAATTAAATCTAGCAAAGTACTGGTTCAGTGGAGGTTAACGCAACCATTCCTGGTACCCTCTACCACCTTTTCATAGCATTTGTGGTCTCTTCTTAGCACATCCCCTTTCCAATAGTCATGCAACACGTATCCATTTTCTATTAAAATAACATAATTTACATTCATCGACCTTTTATACAAAGGTCCATTAAATCAAACATTCACACCTTTGAGTTTTCCATAGTTCCTTGGACAATATATTTATAATTTCAAACTGGGGGAAACATGGTGTTATATATATAGGAACTCCCCCTCATCACATCAATCAAGGAGATCATTCCAATTGGTGGATAAGGATAGGGAAAGGTGGTCCATAATAATTAATAATAATAATTCATTATTATAAAGTAAAGCGGGAAAAATGTAAAGGAGGCCATGTAGATATGGCATGGTAGGTGTTGGAACTTAGGTCTACATCACTTCCCTTCCCCTTCATTCACCTATACATCCTCTTAAAGCCTGATTTTTTTTTTAATGCTCCTCCATGGTTTATTTGTCATCTTTAGTTATTTTTCTCCCTATTATTTTTGCACCATTTTATTGCTTTCTTGAAAGATTGTTGCATGTCTAGTTTGGGTTAAAAACATGTTGTCACCTTGGAATACTTTACTAAGATTATAGTAGGTTGGCAATGCCTTTTTAGTTCAAAAAATGTTGATTGCAAGGACATGCCTGTTCTTGCAAATATGGTAAAAGCACGTTGTTTTAGCTCTTTTAACATTCATAATTAATTCAAATATTTAAGAAAGTGTAGTGTTGGCACCTGCATGTGCACGCATGATCATGAGAACCCTAGTACACCAGTCATCTATGAGTTCGTGATCACATAGCTCGTGTTAAGGTCATGTTAAGATCATGCGAACTTCACATGCAATTTTCATCATCATAGAGGATGTGGGGAATCATAGTTATGGGTGCAACTTCATCAAAATTAAGGTCACGATCATCTCATTGTATGCAGGCTCAACAAATTAAGGTTCAAGAATCAACTCGTCACTCAATCTTTGCATTGGATGAAATTGAAATGTCTTGGGATTACTTTTTGCAATCTGTGGGTTTACAAGAGCAAGAAAAACTTCTTGATACATAGATTGATGATAAATGAGATGAATATGATACATAAGATAAGGTTTCCTCTGAAGCTGGTAGCTCATCATAGGCCTCACAAGAACTAGCAAGCAAGAAAAGGTCTCCCAAAACCAAAGGTACACCATCAAGTGTAAACAGGTCATCAACCCTAATGAAAGAGGAAATCCCTCGAATGCAATTGAGGTCCTCCACTGCAAAATGAAGGGAAAATGAAGGCAACATTTGTTTTGGTATGTAGTAGCAAGCACATGATATCTCATAAATCCCATTATCTCATAAAGATACATAGTCAACCCCTACCAAGCAACAGTGTAAACTACCCAAAATGAAAATGAGGGGGGAAATGAAATCAAAGCAACATTCAAAGTTGTAAAATAAGTATCATAAGATATAAAAAAAGTATTAGAGGTTACAAAAGACAAATCAAAATGCGTTGCCCAAATTTACTGAAAAAGCTTTGTTTTTTCCCTGTTTTTTTCATTCGCGTTCGGAATGCCTCTCGAACTACTGGAGGTAAATTTGTGAAAATTGAAAGAGGGTTTTGTTGAGAACAAGCCCATAAAAAAAATCTCTCTCAAATTTTACACAGGTATCACGGTTTGAGAGAATAGAGGAGACCTTTGAGTCCATTTTCCCATAAATTCGCCATGCTCTATTTTTGTTGTTTTTATCATTATCTTCCGGCACAACTCCCAAATGGATGGAAATGATTTTTTAAAAAATTAAAGAGGTTCTTGTTGGGTATATTCCCATGCAAAAAAAATTCTCTCAAATTTTACACAAGTATCACGTTCAGAGCAAATCGAAGAGACCTTTGAGGCCATTTTTCCAAAAATTCGCCATGCTCTATTTTTCCTATTTTTGTCATTGTCTTTCGCACGCCTCCCGAATATATGGAAATGAATTTTTGAAAATTGAAAGACGTTCTTGTTGGGAACAAGAACATGCACAAAAAATATCTCATATTTTACACATGTATCATAGTCCAAGAGAATTGAAGAGGCCTTTGAGGCTGTCTTTCCCAGAAATTCGCCAAATTCTGGGTGAGTTTTGTTCTAGTTTACTGTTGTCAAAGAGGAGGAAGAGTTCGTGGAAGCTTCCAACACATCAAGTTATATACTAGTTAGAATCCAGATGAAATTACACATGGATATCAAGGCACAAGTCTAGTCACTAACATCGGTCACATTAGTTTTGTTAAAGGTTTTTGCACTCTAGTTTAGACAATAGAAGTATTTTGCACTTATAGATGTCTAGTTATTTTAAGCTCGAGCTAGTAGTGTCAAAACACAATAAGTGATCATTTTTTTGTGATATGATCCAGATTTTTGTTGAGAATAAGTTAAAGAGTGTCATGAATGTTATTTCCACTCAAGTTAAATTTCTCTACCTAATGAATATATGTTGATGAAAGTTGTGTTTCTTACTCAAATCTGGATGTGTTTAATCTGATCTTGAATGCAAATTTTGTGATGTGTGCAATTTACATTTCCTTGTGCTTTTAGCCATTGTTTTAGTTTATCTTTTCACTGATTATGCAACCTATTATACAACTATGTTTAGTGAAAAGATCAACTATTTGACAACCTATTGGATGATTTGCATCTAGATTTTTGTTTAAGTCTTAAGATATTATTTTAAGTCTTTATTCTCACATAGCAAGACATTCATTACATTGTTGGCTATTGTCTCCTATGTTTGTCTTTCATATCCCCAAATTCCCATTAATATCCATACCATTAGCAAAGGAGATTTTACCTTCATACTGTGTAGCCTGTCAAACTAGATTATCATCTTTGAAAACCCATCCTTGAGCTGACCAACAAAATCAAATTATCAAAAAAAAAAAACAACCATTCCAAACTTGAGGTGGCCTAGCTCTTCCCTTTAACAGTTAGGTGCAGACTTTAGGACCAACAATAGGTAAGGAGGCAAGGGAGGTAGCATGGTATACATAGGTTCTGACATGTAGGACCCCTCACCACATCATCATAGATGTGTCATGCCACATCAACAAGGATGTTATATCAACAAAAATAAAATTTATTAAAAAAATTAAGTTTGGAGCCAAAATATTATTTTGGCTATAACAAGAGTAGTTTAAGTTGGAATAAAGTGAAATTTTAGGTGTAGGTCCACAATGAGTAAGGTCATAAAAATTCAAGTGAGGGTCATTATCCAGTTTAGTTATGGAATTCCATAAAGTGCCAATTAATGGTTCTTGAAGAAGAAGGTGGTACTCATTCCCAACAATCTTGTTGGAAGTGAAATTTGGATAGTAAGGAATAGGAGAAGACATGAAGAAACCCAGTGGATCATTTGACCAAATTCTAAAGGGTTTGGTGGGGATATGTAGAAACATGCCAAAATCCACTGTTCCAAAGACCTTTTAGTGATTTTTAGAATCTTTAGTGGAGGAAAAGGGACCCAAGATCACCAACTTGGAAAAAAATTCCTAGTCGACATTTCATATCCTCAACAATCCAAACAACTTTTTCATACTAAAGTTTTTCCAATTTTTCCGTGTTTGAAATATAGTAGATTTTGCCAAAAATACTTTGGAGGAAGTGCAAAAAAGACAAATAATTCTATATTAATGTAGAAAATGATTGGAGCATTAGACCATTAATCTAAAAGTTTTTGAGTACTTACAATCATAAGTATTATTTTCACTTGATAAAAAACCATTCTTGGTTCTCAATATATTTTCTTCTATAGATGGAAAAATTTGGTCTTTGACCTTGATTATAGTAGTGAGAAAAGTGCAGAAAATAGGCAAAAATGGTGATTCATGAGAGCCATAACTTTTATCTCTAATCTCACATTGGAGCATGAGTATAGTGATTAGAAATATAATTAATAAGGGAATATCTATGAATGCTTGTATTTTGGACAATAACTTTAGATTTCTTTAGAAATTGGGAAGAAAAAGGACCTATAGCCTTAATTGACCAAAAAAACACAATTGCATATTTTCTAGAATTTGAAAGAAAATGCTATAGATATAGAAATGAGGGATATCTAACAATTTTATTTGTATGGACACTTCTTGTAGAATTAATACTACAACAAGGAAACATACATATAATAATTGATGAATAAAATTGAGAGGAAAACATGGAAGATGGAAAAGGACCTTATAGGCATGAAGAAGAAGTTAGAGGTCTAAATATTAGTGTAGGAAATGAGGAGATATATTATAATGGGACCAAATAAAAATGGAGTCATTAGAGCTAGTAGAAACTATGAGGAGTTTGAAGATGGAGGTGTAGAGTTGATAATGAGAAGTTGTTAAAGGTCCAAGAGAAGAAAACTTAGCTAAACACTTAGCTACTATGGATTTTAAATCAAATGTAGAGGAAAATAAATAATGGATCAGTTTCAATACATGAGGAAGAAGGTATATCTCATGCAAGGAGAGATAGTCATAGGAGATCCAAATACTCAAGAAGTGCTACCAGAAATCAAAGGTAACACTATTCACCAACTCATTCAACTAATACATCTTATTTATCTAAAGAATCAAAGAGCGGTCTAGAAGTGTTCCTAGTTAGACATCAAATAATAAGACATGAGCTATAAGGTTTTCAAGGGGAGATTATAAATATTAAGCCACCAACCTTTTATTATTTGTAGTGAAAACAAGATGGGAGAGGATGTTGAAGCTTAGTTTCTAGGGATAAGAAAATGTTTTCAACTACATAAATACTCATCCAATCTATAAGGAAAATATTCCATGTGATGGGATCTGTTAAATCAGTTTAAACGCATCAATCAGAGGAGTATTTATTGCAAGAAGTTCAATAAGTATTTCCTCTAGAAGTATCTTTCTGAGCACTACTATGACAAGAAGATGTAGGAATTATTTGAACTCAAGTTTAAAAATATGACTATGGAAGAATATGGGAAGAATATTTTGGAGCTACTGAGATATGTGGGTTATATTAAAAAGGAAAAGACGAAGATACATAAGTTCTTAAGTGGAATGCTGACATTTTATAGATACAAGATCCAATTTGATGAACCTAAAACACTTGAAGGGACCATTAAGAAATCCAAATACCTATATGATACAAACAAAGGTAGAGTAGTTTTCTAGAAGTCTTGGAAAGATAAGAAACGGGACAAAATGGATTAGAGGAGGAATAAATTTAAACATATTTAATTTAGGAACAATTCTAATACATATCAACAAATCCAACCATCCCATAGTGGATATAACATGGTAGAATCCTTGGGAAAATGAACAGGATGATGCTTGAGTTCATTGTTGGATGGGTCTCGTAGTGTGTAAGTTGAACAATATTCTTATGCATTGGATCTATTTGTGAATTTGTTTAAATGCGTGATAAAATGGTGATTGAGTGTTGAAGCTAAGTAGAAACATGAGTTTTAAAAAATAGGGATAATTCATGAGAAAATCCTAAATACTTGGCATTAAGGGGAAAGTGGAGTTTAAAATTAATCAAAATGAATTAAATCTTGGTGGTTGAAGGGATGACACAAAGCAATGGATGATAAACAATTTTCATTGATTAAGGGTGGTGGAGATGAATGGATTTATCTGCATAAAGTATACCCACAATTCAAAACCACCCCCAAGACACGTGGCTAACATAGGTGGATTATGGGTGGAATTCAACCATTTTGTGAACTCATCATCCACTAGAAAACTGTTTACCGCCTCAAAGGTGGTTTTATGACAAACCCTTGAAGGATGGAAGAGCTAGTAGATGCATTAGATCCACGTGGATGAAAATAAACCCAACTAGACATTGGCAGTTGTCCAAAATATTAAAGGATCATCACTTTCCACTCAACATAGTTGTGGAATTGGAGATTTGAGGAATGGATTTCATTTTCAAAATAATTTTTTTTATCAACATCATTGAAAAAGGTATTTGAATACCCTATTGATGCTCTGAACCATTACTCAAAGTTAAAAGGTATGAATGATAGTTTAAAAAATAAAGAGTCTCATGAGTACACCTGTCTCTCATAATTATGTTATTTCCTTTATGTCTTTATCATTATTTTTTTGGCTTTAATGGCCACACGAAGGAAACCTACCATTCATGTTAAACCCAATGCCCATTCCTTTGAGCTCGAGAACCTAGTTGATGTATTCTATGATGTTTTTGAACTACATATTACTAGGAAAAACCATTATAATCTCTGACAAGATGAATTTGGAAGATTTGTGTATTCCCAAGATAAAACCCCCACCTGAGAAAGTAGTATTTCCCAAGATATCATCCCATCCACTTATTATTTTCTAGAATCTATGTCCATGTGTGCTAAATCATACAACCCTTCCATATGAGTCGTAATGTCAAAGTATGGTTCTCAAGCTATTTTATCTATAAATCCTATCTCAATTGCCCAAATATTTCTATTATCTAAGAATTACATTTGATGATGACACCCTAGCATAGGAAGTTAGTGATTTGACCCAAATTTAGTGAGAAATTTGTTGTCCCAATATTTCCCAAGTATTTTTCTATCGCTGAAGTCCAAAAGTTTTCCTACATTTCCTAGAGGATTCATATCCATGAATTTTCTCATTCTAGGATATGATATAGTGGATGAATCAATTTAAAGGATAATGCAAAAAATTATTGAATCATTTGATACACCTCTAGTTAAAAATGATTATGTAAAATACCTTTCAAATGTTATTCACAGCTACTTGATTCAATTTTAATCTCTAAAATACTTCAGATATCAATCATATTTAGTATATCTGATCCAGATTATTTTTGGCATGAAATAAGAGAGGAGATATAATAAAGCAATGTACA
>ML805825.1:164413-186784 GCA_009831015.1 Picea engelmannii | reverse complement strand
TGAGCCTACGGTTGGGTGGAAACGAGCACCCCTCTCAACAGTTGCATAACCCCTGGTGTTACTTTCTAATAAGTGTTTTTCCTTTGACATATTGAAATATATGTATGCTGACATCTATGATCATAAGCTGTGAAATGGTGAATGACTTCATTATAAGAATGTATGTATGATATTTTGATCAGCACTGGTAGTTGTATGTTTATAATGGAAAGACTACGTATGGCTTCTTATTTCGTAAGTTTTTATTTATATGCATACTGATCTAATTCAGACTTCACGTCTAGTTCTCGGGAGAGCGATACCCTTATCTGCCTCAGATAGTACCCTGTGTAAACTTCCCCATAGAGATACCCTTCTCAAATTCCCATCAAGAACCTGAAGAAAGGACGTGAAGGCGCAAGGCCTTAAGAAATCCCTGATAAGTATCAAATTGACGGACGATATCCCGTCGGGAAACCTGTGGTCACCCATGACTGTTAGATTGGTAGGAGAAAGTAGGATGTTAAGGCCTTACCACTTTGTCTTTCTGTGTCTTCGTGGGTAGCGAAGAGATCGGGATCGTAGATCCCCAAGGTCCAGGAGAACATCTGGACCGTTGATTTTTCCACATCCAGGGAATCATGGGAGAATGCACAAGTTAGGAACCTGTCTGATCCATCAGATCTCGGCTGGAAAACCTGACAGCCGTTGGATCTGTCAGGAGATACCTGAGGGTCAAACCCCCAGTGAATAGGGGCGAAAACCCCAAAGCATTCGTGGACCGTCCGATTTAAGGAGGCTACGTGTCACAAGATTACTCGTTTTGGGAAAATGGGAATCGTCAATTCGGAAGTCCTGGTGACGAGAGATTGGGACTTTCCATGGTGGAAACCCCAAAGCAGTCATGGACCGTTTGATTTAAGGAGGCTACATGTCGCGAGATTACTCATTTCGAGAAAACGGGAATAGCGAATTCGGAAGTCCTGGTGACGAGAGATCAGGACTTTCCATGGTGGAAACCCCAAAGCAGTCGTGGACCATCCTATTTAAGGAGGCTATGTGTCGCGAGATTACCCGTTTCAGGAAAACGAAAATCACGAATTTGGAAGTCCTGGTGACGAGAGATCGGGACAATCCATGGTGGAAACCCGAAGTAGTCGTGGACCGTCCGATTTAAGGAGGCTACGTGTCAGGAGATTAACCACATCGAGAAACCGGGGATCAATAATTCGGGAGCCACGTGGTCGAGATTTCGGACTCTCATGATGATAAGTCCCGATGAATGGATGATATTCTTTCGGAGGATATCAGGGTCTATACGACCGTCATATGTGAGGAAGAGATGTCGATTTTAAGCTGGGGCACGAATGCACATTAGAGTAAGTATCGATTGGATCTGGACGGCCAGAGTCCACCCACCCAGATCGACGACTGAGGCTTCATTCCGGAGCCCCCCTGCCATTCTACCTTTAAGGGGGGGAAGGGGGGGGTACGAAATCGAACGTGAAACTCTTGAACGGTCAGGATTAATTCACCTTGATCAACGGTGCTCAGGTGAATTTCGGACCCCCCTTGCCATTCTTACTTTAATGGGGGGGGGTCCGAAATTGTGTGGCATGTGAAGTGGGACCCGTCTCTTGTCACGTCACCCACCGTTTCGTGCTTCCCTATTTCCCCCTGTACTCCACTCAATCGCGTGACAGGGCCTGTTCCTATTGGCCATTCGCTAACCCTCTTGGGATTTGTCCCTATTGGCCAGTCACTAGCCTTGACGGGGTTCGACGGTTCCAGAGTCGAACGATTCGACATCTTTGTAGCGTTGAGTCGTGAATTATTGAGAGGCGCCATGGTTATTTGACCTGTGATCATGACCCACGATCATATGGGAGCAGAGAGAGAGAGAGAGAGAACTAGTTTACGCTAGGTCTCCATAGATATTTCGGGGCTCTGATTGTTGAGAAATCAACGAAAAATTTTATTATGGTAGTGGGTGTGTGACAATTATGAGATGGTTTCCTACGTTCTTGGTATAGAAATTGGGGTCAAAATGACATTGAGAAAAGTTGATGTCAAGAAGAAATCTATCCATTTTAGCATACCATGCCCTAGGAGCTTGATTAATGCCATAGATATATTTATCAAGGTGGCAAACAAGGATGAAGTAATTTTGACTATAGCCAGGAGGTTGTTCCATGTAGATTTATTCTTGCAATTCCCCATGCAAGAAAGTGGATTTAACATTCATCTTATGGACCTCCCATTTATGTGAAATGGAAAGGGACATAATAAGGTATATGGAATTAATTTTTTTTATGGGGGAAAAGGTTTCATTATAGTCAATTCCTTCAACTTGAAGAAATTCTTTGGAAAATAGCCGAGCCATATGTTTTTCAACATTTCCATTTTATGCATACTTAGTTCTATACACCCATTTACATTTGAAAATTTTTCCTCATTTCAAAAGAGGCACAAGATCCCAAGTATCATTCTCCATTAAGGAATGATATTGTTCATTAATTTTTGTGTCCCAATCTAGATGGACATATTCTTCTACACATGTTTCTAGATCATGAGTATCTGAAAGTTGATCCAAAAGAGAAGAGGCTTCCTGGAATTGTGAATGTGTAAAACGTTGATCTATAGGATCACCAACAAGATCACCAATTGCTTCTCGTGTTGTACAAAACCATATGGGAAGTGGTGGTGTTGGTGTAGGTTAATGTTCAATGGACCCAACTAGAGGAAGGTGAGCAAGGGGAGGTAGAGTTTCACCCTCATTATCATCGTCTAAAGAATAAACTAGAATAGGATCACAAACACACAAATTGGGAAGATAATATGGAACAGATTCCAAATATGGATTGCAGGACGAAGATGGCACAAATGTTGAATTAATCTCAGATACCAAGAGATTTTCATAAAACTTGATATCTATCCTAAAAATAATTTCATTTCAATGAGGTTAAATAAGTCTATAACCTTTTACATATTTAGAATATCTGATAAAAATGCTCTTCTCACTTTTAGGCTGTAATACTTTCCTTTTATCATTGGGAATGTGAGCCCATGATTTACTACCAAACGCATAGAAGTGGTTTATATCTAAATCAATTTTAGTATGTGCTTCTTCTAGTGTTATATTTCTTAAATCCTTGGAGGGAGTGCAATTTTCTATGTAATTGGCACAATTAATGGGTTCCAACCAAAAATGAGGAATTAATCCATTAGATTTGATCCTTCAATTTGTCATTTCCTTAAGGTTTGATTCTTTTTATTTCCACCTAAGGTTTCAAAGAGGTTGTGCAAATGAAAAAAGTCAACATTTCATGCATGCTTGAGGATATTCACTGCACAATGCCAATTTTTAGCATTTGTGCCAAATCATTTTGTACTGTGTGCACACTATAAGGAAAAGACCCTATAGCAGAGGTTTTTGCGGAAGCCCCTATAAAAATAGCCCAAAAATTCATTTATAGCATAAGTCACTAGCAGAGGTGCACAAATGGATGTTTTAACAAACATTTTTTTAATGGTGCGTTTATAAGACTATACCGCACCAGTGCACCACCATATATAAACACACTTGTGTTAATAGACAATGGTGCACCATTGCACAATTATTTCAAAAAGAAATAAAACAATAGTGCACATCATATAAAGGAAGATCGAAAGCACCAATGCACAAAACATAGTTTCATTGTCTTTCTTTTTTCTTCCAAAATGCATACCGGTGCATCGTTGTCCCCTTGTAGCACCGATGCACAAACAAACAACTCCATAGTCCGTGTTTATTTAAAATGCATAATGATGCGACTTTGTCCTAGTGGTGTACGAGTACGTTCCATATGGGGCATTGTCACATGTTTTTAAAAAGAACGGTGCACTATATGCAGTGGTTAGCCCTGATGCGCTTAACACACACGCACCAGGACATGGTTTAAATAAAAACTGACAATAAAAAAGATATTGAGCACTGGTGTGCACACAACGGGTGCACTGGTGCGTACATACAAACAACTACACAGCCTGTGTTTAAAAAACAAAATGGTGTGAATTTTTCCTAAGGGCGCACTAGTACGCTCCCTATGGTGCACCATCACAATTTTTAAAAAAAGTAATGGTGCACTATCTGTAGTTGTTCGCACCGGTGCACTTAACGCAAGCACACCAAAACAAGGTTAAATAAAAAAAAAAACACCAGCAGTAAAAAAACATTTTTACCATTTCCAATACAGAGAAGCTCTTAAGCACTAGTGCCACCTTTTCCGAACTGAAGCACAATGTCGTCGGTGCTTCCATTGCTTGCATTGTTTTCATTCAGTGCTCGGTTCGTGGGATTCCAATTTTTCCATACGGTGGAAAATTTTATTTTTTTCACTACATCCCAATGATGCCTCCTCGATGAGAAAATGTTCGGGTAAATTCTTTATTTCTTTGTACATTGTCTTTTTAGCAGATCAAATTTTGAAATTGAGTTAAATTTGCATTGTTTTTCAAATTTTTATTTTTGTTATATTTTATTTAATGTTTTTTCTATCCGGTGCACTCTGTAAATTTTACAGGGCACACCGATCATGTATAGTCTATTTTAAATGGTGCGTCCTATTATGAAATGGATCAGTGTCTACTTACCAACGTCACACTGGTGCATCCTCAATAACACACACACCATCCAAATTACATAGTTTCCACTGAACGGTGCGTCGTTTGTATGTATGCACTAGTGCGTTCATAAAACTATATGCACCATTGAATGGAAACTATTTATTTTCATCCGTGTTTTGAATAAACACACTGATGTGTTGTTTATAACGAATGTGATGATGCGTTAATTATGAACACACCAGCGTAAATAAATAGTTTATTTTCAACATTGTGTTGGTTATAGGGAACACACTGGTGCATTCATAAAAATATATGCACTGTTTAAAATAGAATAGTTACCACTGAATGGTGCATCCTTTACATGTACGCACCAGTGTGTTCAAAAAAATATATGCACCAGTGCATTCATAAAAATATACACAGCATTGAATGGAAACTATTTATTTTCATCTATGTGTTCTGAATAAACGCACTGATGCATTGTTTATAACGAATGCACTGGTGCATTTATTATGAACGCACCTGCGAAAATAAATAGTTTCCATTCAATGGTGCATTGGTTATATGGAACACACCGAATATGCATCGTTTAAAATAGATATTTTTTCGAGTGATGCGTCATGCATAGGTAACGCATCGGTGCGTACATAATACCATATGCATCGTGGGAAATAGATAGTGTTAAAGCGGTGCATTCGTGATATAGAATGCACCGATGCATACATAATGGGTTACCCTGGTGCCTTGATAATTACTACGCACCAGATAAATTAAATTTCACTTTGAATGCGGTGCGTAAGATATTTGTGCACAGCATGGGCAGTGCATAAGAGGTGCATAAGATATGTGTACGCACCGTGGGTGGTGCATTATTGTTTTTCAGGCACACTATAGATTACTTCTTTTTTTTTGAGAAAATTTATGTTTGCATATTTTGAAATAAATTTCTCATTTACTAATTTTTTTTTTATGTTTTTATGTATGATTCTGATGTAATTTCTATGTTAATTATGCAAAGATGTTAGCGTATGGAGGAGAAACAACAGATAATGGACCAGTACAATATGGTTCAGGAGTGGGATGCCAGATAGAGGGAGAGGGATTTGTACCCTCAACCTAGTATTGCAGCTACATGGCTACTCTTGAGGAATGTAGGCCTCCTCAAGTACTGTGAGGAGGCTACATCCATGAAGGGGAATTTCACCTTTTTGGTGCAAATGATCCATCAATGGGATTCCCATCAACATGAATTCAGATTCGGTCCTCATCAGTGGTATCATCCCACTAAGGAGCATATTTATTTTATCATTGGGATATCTAGGAGAGGGGAGGATTTTCCTGAGTTTCCTGATGTTATAAGGGGTGTTGCAGCTGAGATTCAAATTTCCTACTCTCAGAGGTATATTGCATGCGGTATAACTTCTCTTGGTGATTTTCATGTGGCTGGTGGACATTTACGGATCCCCTCATTCGGTGTAGAGGACATTAGGTGCCTCTCACTGTTACTATTGACCATTTCACACTTTATTGGTGATATTCAATGCATTAGTTGCATGCTTTTATATTATGTTGATTCTTTGATATAGAGGCCATGACTTATTAGGTGGTATTCCATTTTCCCCAGGTAGTTTTCTATATAACTAGATAGATGTCGTGCTATAATAGATGGGAGGGCGAACTTCCCATTCGCTTCAAAGTTTTTTTTGTTTTTTTTTTGAGAGTTTTCTAGAGAAGAAACCTAGTTTTTTCCGTCGGCCTCTTAGGCCGATGAACGAGGTGTAGATACACATGTGGGGCAAGATGATGCCCAAGAGGGGCATGCATGATTTTACAACTAGGATTTCTAGGGAGGCACTTGATCTATTATCCAGAGAGGCAAATCATATTTTCATGATGGCGTCGTGCCCTTATGCGGGGATGGATTGGCGAGGATGTCTCAACATCCTCTTAAAAGAAGATGAGCCACCTGATGATCGAGGTAAGATTTAAATTAATCTTGTACTTTCATTTTATTGTCTTACTTAACTCAGATAAATTTTATTCTATCATGTTCTTTAACATATTTTATTAAAAATTTTAATGAAATTGTTGACTAATTATTAACTTGTGTTATATTTTGCAAATGTTGGAACATTTTTTGGGGATATTCCTCCTCCCCCACCACCTGATGCAGATGAGGATATGGATACGACTGTGGAAAGTCAAGGTCCTCATCCGCATATACCACCCAACATGCGGCGTAGGCTAGATATTAGATATAGGACGGAGGTGTGTGACATATTGAGTGCAGTTTTGGTTGGTGTGGAGTCCGGCTTGTCCATATGAGAGACACTAGGGATGACCCTAATCTCTTACAAATATGAACGGACTTGCCATGCGATATGACGTCTCTTATGTGTCGTATCATTGGAGTTGTCGGGTTACTAGTAGGGATGAAAAATGTCACATCATCCAACACTGATGATGATCATCATCAGGGTGGTGATGGTGGTGCTTCTGTTTCAATACCTCCTCCTAGTCCTCCTTCGGGTGATGGAGACACCTCTTCTTTAGTACCTCCTCCTCGTCCTCCGGGTGTTGATGTTGATCAGGGTGCAGGTGATCATGGCGATGTTGTGGATCAAGGTGGTGATGATGATTTTTCTTTAGTACCTACTCCTCCTCCTCCTTCACCTAGCTTGGATGAGCAAGACACATCACCTATTCTTCCATAGCATGCTTCACCTTAGAGAATACAACTAGATATTTAGTTATAGTATTTATTTGTATTTTTGACCATATATGTACATTATAGCAGTTATTTTACTTGTTCATATATATATATATATATATATATATATAACATTTTTTTTGTTCATGTTGATGTACTTAATTTATATGTTGATGTTGATGTACCTAATTTATATGTTGATGTACCTAATTTATATGTTGATGTTGATGTACTTAATTTATATGTTGATGTACCTAATTTATATGTTTATGTTTATGTTGATGTTGATGTTAGGTCACGTTAAATTATATTAATCTTCAACCTTACTTTGTATCACAATTTTACAAACTAGTTTACTTGCAAGTACGATGTGAGAATTGGTCCTCATTTCAAGAATATTGCTTTTGTTCATAAGTTCATAATGAACAATTAAAATAGTTATGATTTTTTTTTTTGTTAGTGAGTTTAAGAGTATATATTACTAAAATATGGTTATAGTACAAAAAAGGGAACTACCTGGTCTGCCAAAAAGGAAACTAGGCCAGAGGTTCCTGAGTTGCACTTTCTATAAAAAGCAGGGGGTATGACTGGACTGCCACAGTGGGAAACCAACCCAGTCCTACCATATCTAGTTTTTCAAAAGGTAATCACAACAAACATGAAAAAGAGAAATAGAGACTAAACAGACACAAGATTGACCTGACTGACTTGCTAGTAGACTAACCAAACGCTAGTCCAGGATGATGATATGCTTCTTTCCTTTCTCAACCTAGCCCTTGTTCTCCTCCTTTTTGGAGACTGTGTGAGTCTTTATGATGTGTGATGGTGCTCCTTTCCTCTCGACTGGCGTGATGTTCATGTGATGGACATAGAGCGGGTAGAAGTGGAATTGAGAAGCCAACCACTCAATCTTGGCTTGCTGGTCCTTCTCAACCTCAATCAACAGTCTGGTAATGGTTTCCAAACTACTGAGGCATCTCAGGATTTCATGCAATAGTTTTGTGTGTTCCTTGCTATTCTCCCATCTCGCGTCCTCCCTTTCCGAGCTCACTTTTCCAATCAACATATTTGTTTGCTATGCCATCTCCACTATTTTGTGGTAGAGGGTTTCCCTAGGTTGTGTGGCTCCTGGGTCAGTTACCCAATCCATTTCTTGAGTCAGAGAATCCCATGTTTTTTCCTTGCGAATTATTTTGAGTTCCTTTTCCAAATGGTTAATGGCTGCCTTTCCTTTTAGTGCAACCAGGGTGTGAAAGGTTCCATCTGCATCTTTGGCCACCTACTCCATCCTTTAAACTCGTCGGGGATTGTTCCGAGTTCCCTTCCCCAGGAGGTTCCTTTTTCTATGAATTCACTTCATTCGCACCATCCTGTCTGGCCTATGGAAGCTCCTTTACTGGATTCTCAACCTGTTTCCTACCCTTGTGTCTATGGTGGATCCTGTAGTTGCGCTCTTATGTTTACATCTATTACTCTTGTTTCTTATCTTATTGAAATTTCCCTGCTACGGGCTCATCCTTCCAAGCATGGTCTTCCCGTAGAGGTGAACCTTTCGGTCCTTTTTCCATGTCGCAGTAGGTATGATCATGATGACTCTACCATTATCCCTGTATGGGCCCTTTCCCTTACTCACTTTATATCCTACTGAGCATCTCCCCGCACCTGGTATTTGGCATGGTGGGTCAGTACTGGTTCATGTCAATCATTCTTTCCTTACATCATTTGCTACCTGTTGTATGTCGTCGATACTTTCCCCTGGTCTTTCCCCGCAAATATTACGGTTGACACGACATTGTTTCCTTACCCTCAGCTGTTGTATAATCTGATCCTGCATTGTGATTGGTGGTCGAGTCTTGGATCGTCATATCCTTCTTGGGTCTCTCATGCCATCCCCTGGTCCTTTCACTACCATCCTCGATGTGACCTTCCTTTCTTAAGTTGCTGTCACAATATTTTGTCACTAGTTGGAGGCAATCCATTATGAATTGTCCTTCCGGGATGTTGATCCAGGTAGTATCTAGTTCTGGTCCTTCCTTGCTAACCCCCTCATTAGAAATTCTTTATGCCAGGCCATTTGCTGACCTGCGTACCCAACACAACTCCACTATGTTAATCATTTGTAGATGCTCTTGAATTTTTTGTAGGGAGTGTGCCAGGTGCCAGTGTCTTTGCACTTTTCCCACTCTGGTGCCATTTTGGAGTCTCTTTACTGTGTTGATGACCAAGGTGGAGTCACCATCCATGATAGTATTGGCCAACCTTTCGTGGCTTAGAATTTTGAGCCCGAGATCCAGCGATCCAAATTGCGTAGAGTTGTTGGTTGAGCTTCCCATACTCCCAATGTACATCTGGATTATGTTTCCACCACTATCTCTGATCACCCCTCCCATCCCTATCATTCCTGGGTTTCCTTTTTCCGCCCCGTCAAAATTTAACTTAAGGAACCCTGTCGGAGGTGGTGTCTAGTTGCGCTCTCCTGATTGTAGTTGTGGTGGCCACCCTACCCATGTGCTATTGCGCCCGTCTCTTAGGTCAAAAAGTTCTAGGATTCGAGAGTCCTGGCCTATGGGTTGCGCTTTTCTAGTCTGGCAGTTGTGGCTTTGCACCAGTTCTCATATTTGAGAGATTATTGCTTCCTTGAGTTTCCCTTTTGGAAGGATTTCATTCCTAAAGATGTGTTGATTCCTTTCTTTCCATATTGCCCATATGATCATCCCTGGCATGAGATTCCAGCAAAGGTTCACCATTTCATTTTTTCTATAACTCTCATTCTAGTTATTGATGGTTGCACTGATGTTACCTCAGGTTCTATTGGACCGACGAAAGATGCTTACCGCCTAGTCCCAGATCTCTTCTGTGTAATTACAATCATCAAGGAGGTGATTTGTTGTTTCTTACTTTGCTTGATAGAGGTGGCATCGTGATGGTCCTATGAAACCTCTTTTCCTTAGGTTTTTCCAGGTTAGAATTCGGTTGTGAAGTACTAACCATTTGAAAATTTTGATTTTTGGCCACTAGAGGTTGTCCAAAATATTTCCCCATGGTTGCACCAGATCTTCTTGGTCCTGGGCTATGATGTAATTCCGAGCTTATTTTAAGTTGAATTCCCCACCATTTTTCCTTCCCCATCTTAGTTGGTCCTCTTCTTTTGAGACTGAAATTTTCCTTTTCCCCAATTCCTCCTCCACCTCCTTCGTGATTGTTGCGATCTGATCTCTATTTTGTGGGTTGAATTTGTCCCAGATCCTCCATATGTAACGATCATTTTCTTATTTCTAGTAGTCATGGATTTTGATTTTTCCTTGCACGGTTATCTCCTATTGGAGTTCCTCCCTATTCGGATTTTCCATTCTGGGTTCCTATTGCCACGCGTCCTCCCAGAATCTGGCTGTTATACCATTCCTCAATTCCCAGAAGCTGTGTTTCTAGATCCATGTTTTGTTGTGCCAGGCTAGATTCCAGATGGTTGATCCCTCCCTTGTGATCATAAAGTGAATTCGATCCTGGTCTTTGATTTCTGGGGCATACTTGGCCTTCCAGAGGGTTTCCCATGGTGTTGCCTTTTCTTTGGCACATCTACACCAGAGTTTCTCCCCATAGGTTTCATTGGTTACCTATGGGTCTTCTAACCCTAGGCCTCCTTTGCATTTGGGTTTGCAAACCTTCTCCCAGGCCACAAAGCGCCCACTTTTTCTTTCTTTTTTCTCCTCGCCATAGGAAGTCCCTTTGGATGGTTCTTATTTTTTGGAGTATTCCTTTGGGAGCAGGAAACATTGACATCATATAGGTAAAAATTGCATGTAGAACCGCTTTGGTCAGAATAAGTCTCCCCACTAGGTTGAGGGACCTATAAGTCTAGTGTTTCACCCTCTCCTGTAGTTTGTTGATCACTCCTTCCCATGTTTCCATTTTTCATGCTCTATCCATCAGGGGGATTCCCAAGTATTTCATTGGGATAATCTTGCATTCAAACCCCAAAATATTTGCCAGGTTTCTTTGAATTACTGGGTTGGTATTGAAGAAATAAATCATGGGTTTGGAGTGATTGATATCAGCACCTGAGGCTTCCCAAAACTCTTCTAATATTCTTTTATAGGCTTTCGCTTCCTTGATCATGGGTGTTCCATGGAGTAAGGTGTCATGGAGGTAGGGAAGTTTTCAAAAGGTTTGATGCCTGTTATTTCTCCTGCTATAGTTACACTTTTTATGCTTCTACTGAGTCCTTCCATCATCAGAATGAACATGAAAGGTGATAGCGGGTCTCCTTTACTGATGCCTCTTGACGGACATAAGGTTTCAAATGGGTTCCTTTGATTAAAAGCGAGTAACTTGTCGTAGATACTAGGCTGACAATCCAGTTGATCCAGTGTTGCACAAAGCCAAAAGCTTCTAGAGTCTTGAACATATAGTGCCAGCTAATGTTTTCATAATCCTTTGCTAGTTCAAGTTAGATTATCACCACCCCTCTCCTCTGGAGTTTCAATGTGTGTATCATCTCGTGGGCATGGATGATGTTGTCCACAATTTGTCGCCCTTCTACAAAACCCGCCTGTTCCTATGAAATCAGTGTGGGTAGGAGTGGTTTCAGTCTATTGGCTATGAATTTGGAGATTATCTTATTGAACACATTGCATAAAGTTATGGGTCTGTAGTGGTCTAGGGTCCTTGCTTCATTTTCTTTGGGGATTAAAGTAATAATTGTGGCATTTAGCACTTTCAGAATGGAGGCCAAGAGTCTGGAGTCTTCCACCACCCCATAAAAGTCTTGTTTGACCACTTCCTAGTAGGATTTGAAGAATTCCACCATGAAACCATCTGGGCCTGGGGCCTTTCCATTGGGAATCTACTGGACCACTTGGTCAATTTCCTCCTTAGCAGTGGGTTTGTTTAGGTTGATATTTTTTCCCTCAATAACTAGCCTGTGGATGTGTTGAGTTATATTTTGTATGGCCTCCGTTCAGTCTTGGTTGGGTTCCTGGGTTATGCCCTAGAAGTGGTTTACCAGTATGTTTTCAATCTCCTTATGGGACTCTCTCTCGATCTCGTCCTGATCCCAAATTTTTAGGATTTTGTTGTGGGTTCTTCTAGCAATGGTTGTTATATGAAAGAACTTTGTATTCCGCTCTCCTTCCTTTTTCCACCTGATTCTAGACTTTTGGTGCCATAGAGTCTCTTCCTGCTGACATCTTGCTTCCCATTCTTGGGTCATTTGGGTCTCTTCCTTTTTCCTATCCTCTGTATAGCCCTCGTCTATGAAAATTTCCTATAGTTTCCTCATTCTGTCTTCAATTTTTTTTTCTTGGTTAATGTTTCCAAAGATTTCCTTGTTCCACTCCTTGAGTTTATGTTTGATGTACCCAAGTTTCTTATAAAGATTGAAAATCCTTGTCCCTTTCTCTGGTTGTTGCACCCACCACCATTGGATGATATTCTTCTTGAAAGTGGGATGTTTGATCCAAAATTTCTCGAATCTGAATGGTCTATTCCTCGGTGTGGTTTGGAAGTTTGCTTCCAATTGGATTGGCCAGTGGTCTGAACCCCCTAGGGAAGGATGTTGCAATCTAAATTTAAACCCTGTAGAATAATGGACTCTGACACCAAGAATATGTCTAGCCTCATTGCTATATGATGTTTATTTATCTGTTTGTTGTTCCATGTGAACTACCCATTACTGGTTTTGATGTCCACCATCTCCATTATGTCAATGAAAGCTGAAAATTCTTCCACATCTCTATCCAGTCTCCTGGTGCCTTGTGTTTTTTTCACAAGTGTTGTGATGATGTTGAAGTCCCCTTCTAGGATCCAATGGAGGTTGTTGGAATGGGCTTTTAGGTTTTCCAGGTCTAGGAACATTCTTCTCTTTTCTACCAACATCTGGGGACCATACAGATTAGTGCATAGAATCACCTCTATGTTACCTATGATTTGCATGTTAACTGAAAGTGTGTGTCTGGTGGCTTCGGATGCTAGTAAGTTCATCACTTGTGGGTTCCACAAAGTGAGATTACCTCCTATCGTATGTTGTCCTTCGACAACCAATGTCTTGTACTTGCTCCATTGTTTTTTGCTGATTGTTTCCATTTTGTCTATAGTACATTTTGTCTCTTGGATGAAACAAAGGTCTGGTTGTTCCTTCCTCAGTCTATTTTTAATGATTTTGTCTTTCGTGGGATGTTTAGGCCTCTAATATTACATGTTATAATCTTCATTTAAACATGTGGGGGGGAGTTGGGAAAGAGATTTTTTATCTTACCTGAGTTTATCAGCAAAGCTCCCAGTTCCTATAGGGCTATGTTGTTTGATTTCCCACCTTTCTTCCTTCTCTTCTGCTTCGGTGAGAGCTGGAGTTGTCCCTCACCTTCTTTGAGTTTGAGGTGTCATATCTTCCCATGTGTGTGCTTGATCTCTCTGGATTTTTGTTCCTCCCTTAGGAGGAATAGTTATTGGATACGATGTAGTTGCTCCACTAGTACATTGTCTATGCCCTACCTTTTCCATTGCTCCAGTATGTTCGAGAGATCTAAATCTTTTCTTTCCACAATATCTTCGAGATCAGGATCTTTCGTACCTACCTCACTTGGTGTCATTTCTGCATCTCCATCTGCCTCCTACATGGCGGTGTTGGCATCTCTGGTTTCTCTGTCCATAGGAGTTGCGCTACCCCCCTGTTCCATCTTATTGCTTGGGTTGTTTGTGTTCTCATTTGTGGTTTGTTCCTTAGCTTCTTTGGATTTTTCCTTTTCCTTTCCTCCTTATTCCCCTTTGTTGGTTTTGTCCCACCCTTCCATTCGAGTCCTAGCTTCTGGATTTCTTCCCATTGGGGCTTTACTTGGTTTCTTGTTTTCTCTATTTTTGTGGTTTGGCTTGATAAATCCATCCTCATCCTGTTGTATTTTGGTTTTTTCCTCTTCTTGTATTTTGTTGAGAGGTAATTCTCTAAATAGGTGTCCATGTTCATGGCATATTCAACATCTAAAAGGGATATTCTCGTATTTGATGCTTTGTATCCATTCCTCATCCCTGAATTTCAGGCTTATGGCTTCTAGGAGTGCAACTGAAACATCCATATCTATGCAGATCCTTTGATAAGAGGTATATCTCCCTTTTAGGGTTTCTTTCAATGTCTTCACATATTTTCCAAGTTTGTTCCTGATTTCTTCAAAGGTGGAGGGTATCCCATAGTCTAGCAGTAGGGAGTGAATCCTCAACCAGACGGGTACATTCTTGAAGGTTTCTTTCTCTAGGGATAATTTTTCCTTCCATGGCCGCATGTATAGTCCTGTTGAGGTGTGGAAGTATGCCCCCCCTCAAATATTCTATCCATGTCTTCCCAGTTCATGAATACTGCTGTGAAGAAGCCTTTCGACCCTAGGTGGAGTTCCACTTCCCCTTTTGTCTTCCATTGGTATTTTATCCAGTTGTGCAACGTTCTCTCTTGGGCCACAAACCCATGAAATTGCAAATGAGTGCATGCATCTTCATTTGGTCCCGATAGAGTTGCCTTTGTGGATCCTCCAGTATCACCTTGTGTATCAGTGTTGTCTTAGGTTTACACAGGTTTCATCCTTCTACCCCATTAGGATCCACTGGTTTTTGTGCATCATTTTGGGTTTCTCTGGCTTCTTCCCCCATGCGATCCCTTTCTTCTTGATTGCTTTCCTGATTCTTTTCCGGTCCTGATCCCGATGCGCTCGTCACTGGTTCCTTGAAACAACCGCCGCGTGGGCCTTTGCCCCTTTCCACCACTACCTACTTGTATGAGTGGGTTCCATTACCACCCCCTTTGGTAACCATGTTGTTCTCCTCTGTTTCTGTGACTATCAAACATTATCTTGCTGTTTCTCCTGCTCATTTGTAACCCTAAAAATAGTTATGATAAACTCAATTAGAATTTATAAGATATTTGTGATGTTTTAACTTCCTCTTAATTGTAATTTGGTCATATTTTTTTATATTCCCATAATTAATACAAGTCTCAAAATCTCTAATTCAACATTTTTTTACTATACTATAAGGATGCATGAATATCAAACTTAACCAAGAAAAGAAAACAAGGTATTAAAATGGGTAAAGATATGTCTTATGTTATTAATCAAAGTTTGGGTAAGTTAAAAGTAAATTATATTAATCTTCAACCTTACTTTGTATCACAATTTTACAAAATAGTTTACTTGAAAGTAGGATGTGAGAATTTGTCCTCATTTCAAGAATATTGCTTTTGTTCATAAGTTCATAATGAATAATTGAAAATAGTTATGATAAGCTCAATTAACATTTATAAAATCTTTGTGATATTTTAACTTCCTCTTAGTTGTAATTTGGTCATATTTTTTTATATTCCCATAATTAATACAACTCTCAAAATCTCTATGTCAACATTTTTTTACTATACTACAAGGATGCATGAATAAACTTAATCAAGAAACATGTACAAACACATAAAAATATCCTATGTTACATGTTGTTAATTATTGTTGTAATCGATATGAAGAATTGAATTAGCTATTAAGAGCCATAAAATTTATATCCAATTAGCTATTAGGAGTAAAATTTCTTATCTACAAATAAAAATAGGGGATAAAGATACGGGATAAGGGATAAAAAAATGTTATGATCTACATGTTTAATTCAAATTTTGATTATACATTTATTATTATTATATATTATATGTAATATAAAATTAATATATAAATTAATATATTATATTTTATTATGTTATAATTAATATATAATATAATATATTATATTTATTTATTATATATTATATTATTATATCTATAATATAAAATTAATATATAACATAACATATTATATTTATTATATTACATAATATATTATGTATTTGATTTTTATGTAATATCTTAAGTATATATTATTATATGGGCTTAGAGAGGGACACATGCATAAGTTATTTAAGGATAATGATGTTTTCTTGAAAAACTCACTTAAGAGGCTCATTTTAGATCTATATTCCCCTAATTAATATGTATGAACTCAAAATTAAAAACTAGTACAATATAATACAATATGGCAATGATATGAAATGATGGGTAACACAAATTCACTTTAAAATTATGATATAAAATATTTGATATTTACAATACAATAATATATTATTTTTTAAAGTAAAAGTTAAAATTAAAATACTAAAAGTTCAAATATCATCTAGATTTATAATGGAAAAATATTTATATAATTTACACATAATATTTAATTATATCATCCAATAAAAAAATTAATAATATTTCATATCAAATATTAAATATTAAAAACAATATTTTTTTAATAATCAAATTATTAAATCCACTATAGATTTGAAAACATAAAAGAAGTAATTAAAAAATAAAACATGTATAATATATCATTCTTCATTGTCATCACCCTGATTATCTTCCTCGCTTGGCATGATAACACTGTTGTTCTCAAAAATATATTTTGACCTAGGGTCGTGTCTTAATACAAACCACCAATCCCTATCCAACACATCTTGGTAAAAAAACACTTGGTTGCAGTGTTTTGGGAAAACATAAGGCTCCTTAGCTTCATCCCACCTATTTTTAGAGTTGATACATATTATCCCACTATCATGATCTTCCTTTACATTATTCTGATCAAAGGTGTCCCACCACTTGCACCTAAAAATAACACATTGGAAAGAAGAGAAGTGCACTCAAATGATCTCTTGTATCTTTTCGACATAACCTAACTTCCCCTGTATGGTGTTTTGATTGCAATGGATAGCATGAATAGATTGGTCGAACTCAAATTCCACTCCATAGTCTTGTGTCATGTGTCCATCATCGACATCCTCTTTGAAAAAATGATTTCCATATGCCCACATAGATGGGAACAAATGCACCTATAAAGAGTGAACAAATCACAGTGTCAATATGTGTCTAATAACCCGACCATTAAAATATAAAATAACATAGATGTACTTACAATTCAAATGTGCATTACGAAGTTAAAAATTATATACAAAAAGAGATTATTACTGAGTTTCTAAAACCAATCCCTATGTTTAGTGCATCCTCTTCTTTGCGTGGGTAATGACCAGATGCACCATATTTCTCTCTAACTTGGGAAACAACCCAACTGTTGGGGAATATCATTGGCACATTTTATTTTAAATGATTAGGATAAGTCATGCTTCTACTATTCAACCATGTGAATTCTTTCCTGTCACTTTCCCATTTCCTCCTCTTATGTTCATACAATGTGAACCACGACTATGTTGCCTCTAAATGGTAAGGAATGAATTTATTGATGTCATCAATTTCTAAATTCATTGATGTATTAATGAAATGAAACCAACATATAGTACATATGAGATCATGATCAAAATATACATTATGAAGTTTAATGTGAATAGTTACTATGTAGAAATTTGACAAACGATAAGTCACTTACTATTTATCAAGCACATTTTTTCCATTCACTTGGAGAAGCTCCCCTTATCTTTTGTCTTCATCCATTTTGTCATCCCAAATTACTGCACCTGGTGTATTTTCTATCTCTTTTATGTACTCACTGGCATAATATAAATACTCATATCATATGTACCCCTCTTCCATAGATCCCTCGAGTTTTGTCCTTTGACAAAAAAATCCTTTCAATTTTTTCATGTACCTCTCTAAAAAAATATCCAATGACAAGAGACCACCCCAAATAATTAAAACTCATCTACTAGGTGAATTAGAATATGAACCTACAAGTCCATGAAACTCAATGGTAGTTCCTTCTCAAACATACAAACAATCTCAGCTATCTTTTGACGCCATCGTGGAATGGTATCCATATGAATCTCCTTTGATGTGATCCAATGTACATATGAAGATAATTTAGATATGGCATGACTTAGGTCATGGGAGAAGTCACGATTCACACACCCACACATGAGAAGAGGATAATGACACTACAAAGTAAATACATACAAATTATTTATATTTTAAATTATGGCATAAAAAAAAATTACAAATAATAAAATCATATTTTTGACATACGTCGTACCTTTAGAAGGTTCAAATGGTCATGTGATTTCAACCCCGACAAATGGTCTTGATGCACAGTGAAGCAACGTAGTAGGGAAGACCCATATAAATAAGGCACTTTCACACCCAATATAACTTCCTTTGCCAAATAAATATCTTCTTTCATCAAAATCCATGGGACATCACCTACTTTGAAAGACCAAGAGGGACCAACTTCTCCTCTACTTTCTTGTATTGACCAATGTTTCCTTTTATTTTTTGAAGAAATAAGATCTCTCCTCACATCCAATGTGTCACTTTATTTCGATGATATGTTCCTCCATAAAGAAGATGAATCATTTTTAAATATATGCATGGGATATAGTAAGTGGGAAATCTTAAGATGCTCCCAATATGGGATCTCATAAAAGATAGATTTCCTTTTCATCCTAATGGGAAATTTCTCAACATAGGTATCGAAGAATTATGGATCATCGAACATAGGCTCCCCATTTAAATCAAACATTTTTGTAATATCCTTCTCCTTCTCTCTCTCATATGCTCTAAGCCATTGTGTTGGTGTCATTATTGTGGGCCTTTGGGTTCCCTTTGGTTTACCATTGAAAGATGATGTTTCTCTTCTATAAGGGTGTTCTTCTGGGAGGAATACCCTCAGGCAGTCCTAGACTAGCTTTCGTAGGTGGTTGGACCACCTAGCCTTCAAAGAAGTTCCACAACATTTACATCCATGATATCCTTTAGTTACAAGACCTGCAAAGTTATTGTATACATATCATGTTAGCGTTTAAGAATAAAACATCAATCACAACGAATTAAATATGCAAATAAATATTGTTACGTATATAAGAAAATCAATAAAAATGTTAATTACTAGAGAAAACTCCTAAGCCTGGATAATCATGTGTGGTGTAACAACATATGCCATACAACATAAAAATGCTTTGTGTTGTGATGGGTCTTGATACATCGTACACATGTATCCCTTCCCATAATTTCTTCAAGTCATCTACCAATGGTTGTAGGTGGACATCCATATTCTTCACTTGTCTTCTACCAGGGACTATAAGAGCCAACATAAGATGTTCATTCTTCACAGAAAACCATGGGGGGATATTGTTATTGATCACTACTATAGTCCAAACATAATAGTTGGTGTTTTGGAGGGACTATGGGTTTACGACATCCATTGCTATGTTGAGTCGTAGACTTCATACTTCATCCTTGAATTTTTCTATCCATGTATCCTCTATATGCTTCATGGCTATTGAATATGTTGGGATTCACATAACTCTCGACTCACTTTTGTGTGAGGCATGCCATCCCTCCAACATAGATAATTTTTTGAAATGAAAGAGACTTTGAATCCTTGGGATTATAGGCGTGTGGCTCAATATCTTATGAGGAGGACCATGCAATTTACCATTTTTATTTTATTTATGGTACCTGTCATGCCCACATTTCAGACACATCTCTTTGTTTTCATATTCTCCTCTATATAGGATACAATCATTCGAACATGCATGATATGATATATACTCAACACCCAACATTTTCAACAACTACTTTGCCTCTTCACAGCTATTGGGAAAAACATTATCACTAGGAAGAACCTTATCTTTGAATATCCTGTAGTGAGTGGGAAATATAAATGTACAAGGTCATTTAATGTTTATAAAAGAAACAATTTCTAATGTTGATTGTGTGACAAGATTTCTCAAAACTAATATAAGGCATTTGTTGGTGAATTACCTCAATATTGCTGAGAAACATGCGTTTTACATGCCAAAATTTTCTATCACGTTGTATAGTAACATTGTTGTCCCAAGCTGGGTATACTTTGACCAGGCACTAGATCTAAAGAGAGGGGTGGTGGAAGTAGATTTTAGGATTTCGAAAATGGTATCATTGATATGAACATCATCCCCTAGCTCATCATTCTGGAATGGGTCTAACAACATTCTCTCCATGACATTCGTATCCCATAAGTAACCATCCATACCAACCTCTTTTTTATTTTCTCCATTTCCAATTCTGAAGAACTACTATTGTTGTAGTCATTCCTAATTTGTGAATATGGACATAGTGGGAATTGAATAGGTGGTTGATTCAACCATTCTTGGTATGCTTCCTCTCCAAATTGTGCTCTTATTGCATCCTTATCTTAGGTTGACATTGTTGTGGGGTGAAACAGAAGATGGTAGGTAGACCTTGCATCACCAGAAGAATCCTAATTTCAAAAATATTGAACATTAGTACATCAATGATATTAGTAAGCACAATGCAATATTTGTTTTTTTCAAATTACATCATACAAAAATTTATTACCATTGTTGACCAAGGATTGTGACTGGAAGATGGAATGTCAAAATTGGCAAGGTAAAGTGGTTGTCTATTTTCATCCACCAACTGCTTGCAATATATTGCTCCTGATAATACCTTCCAACGTTTTTGAACTAGTACTGGAATGTTTTCTACATCTGAACTTGATTCTAAATCAAGATCCTACAAATTTGGATACATTTTTATTCAGATTGACATGGATAAAAAAAATTCAATGAGATAATTGAAACATAAATAAAATAAGTTAAACTTACTGGGGATGGAAAATCAGAACTCCGGGATGGACTTTGAGTATTATGGAATGGGATGGAATTTAAAGAATTGGCCATTTGATCATATAATAAGGTTTCCTCCCTGTGTTTCAGCAAAAGTAGGAATAGATTTTCCTATACACATCTAAAATAAATTTCGAGGACCATACCACAATTTGAGTTTGAATATAGTTTTTAAACCATTTTTTAAGAATAAGGCGACATAAAACGTAAAATGTATACTAAAGTATTGCAAGTCATGTGAATTCATCATAAAATATAATTTGAGATGAATATACTAGTTTATGTGCAAATAAAAGTTCAAATAACTTTAAAATCATAGCAATGTACTTATAAACCCCAAACACACCGATGCACATATTAATAATAAGCATCAGTGCGTTGAAAAATCAACCACACCGTGTTTATAGATTTTGTTAATAAAAAACAATTATATGTCATTACTGTGTCAAATAATATGGATGCACAGATGCATAATGTAATATGGTTGCACTGGTGCATCTTACATAAATGCACCGTCATGCCAAAAAAGTTTTAAAAAAGCATGATTTTTTTTAAACAATTAAAAAATAAGCGGGAATCGAATTTCATAAAGTCATTTAAATACTAAAAAGCTATTCACTATTTCATTATTTTGAAAAATTTTGCAAGGGATAAACTTGCAAGAGAAACATATGGAGGAACACTGTGGAGGAGCAAAATACTTTGGAACCACAGTATTATTCAAAATATGAGATTTTGAAGGGTATGGTGATTCACTCTAAACTCTTTTCATAAAGTTTTTTTAATATTAAGAAGTTATTCAATATTTTCATTATTTTGCCAAAATTTACATGAGATAGATTTGGAAGAGAGACATACCGGGGAGCATTGTGGAGCAGAAAAATACTTTGGAACAATAGAAATATTCATAAAATTAGGATTTAAAGGGTATGGTGATTCACTCAAAACCCTACATTCAGGGGAAAAAAAAATTCATACTTACTTTAAACCCTTTTTTTTTTTGCTTACGTGAATGAAAAATTTCACCCTAGGGTTTAACTCCCTCTATCACTTTAGAATTAGGGATTTTCGTTTTAGGTATTTTAAATCTATTGGGTGTGTTTTTCTATATATAATTGTTTGGCATGTGATGCAAAATGATCACTTATTGCATCAGATCCCAAACACAATTAGCCCTCTAACTTTTTTTATTTTATTTTTTTAAACGATTTCCGATTTGACATTTAAAAAAAAGTGTTTTCTGCTTTTCTGATGTGCCTTTTCGACAAAAACACACTGGTGTGTTTATGTATAAGGAACACACCTATTAAGCCATATTTAAAAACAGAAATTAAAAAATTGGTGCACAAAAAAAAATATCACCGATGTTCTCATCTAAACAACGCAAAAATCTTGTCACATATTTTTTTTAATTTTTCTTCTCATCAGTGTGTAATTTTTCTATTGTTTTTTTTTTTTTTTTTGAATGTTT
>ML805825.1:138593-148599 GCA_009831015.1 Picea engelmannii | reverse complement strand
CAATTTTAGCAAATTCAATTTTTGCAACTGTGAAGAGGTTTTCATGTGTTTTAGCAAGTGTGATTTTCAGGTTTTTTTTTTTTTTTTTTTTATTTGGGTGTTGTAAGAACCCCTTTTTCAATATGATTTAACTATGGGTGTCATCTTGGAACAACTCGCTCAGATCCTTGCGAAAGATGAGATTTCTTCTTCTCAGGAAGAGGAGATCTTGAAAGCAGCCCATAGCTTAAATACTCCTCCAGAAACGAACGAGGAATCAACATATGAACAACTTGAGGAGGACAATGAGGAGCTACAACATGATCTGAGTGAGAGAAACTACACCGACGAAAGCTATATCGAACGACGGTTTCAAGCGACTACCAGGTTAGATTCTTTTTCTTTTTCTTTTTCTTTTGTTAATTTAGAGTTTCAGCAACTAGATTCATTCATTCTTGTAAAATTCCATTATTCATTTGAAAAATTACCACTAAACATATTGTTGTTACTATTACGTGCTTGGCTCCACTAGAAATTTCCCTACATGTAACTAATATTTAATTCCCAATTAGCATAGAATAGGTAGGTTAATGAATAAAACAACATTTTTTCTCTATTTGTTTTTAATAAGTATGCTCTCCTCCGCGCTTCGTGTGATTGTGAGGATCATAAAATAGGGATGATTTTGAATGAATGTTTTTGTGTCCATCCTTTGACCTGCAAATAAACACAGTAAAAAAAAAATAACGAATAAAAAAAAAACCAATTTACATGTTGTTACAACATGCTGATACAACGAAATTTTACATGTTGTTACAACATGCTGAAATAGTGAAATTTCTACATGTTGGTACAACGACATTTTACATGCCGTTTCAGCGAAATTTTACTTGCTGAAACAATGACGTTTTTGTTAAATTTGCAGATCTGCAAACAACAAAAAAAAAACAATAAAACAATAAAACATTAGATGAATAAAAACAAAATGAAATTTTACATGTTGTTACAACAAAATTTTACATGTTGTTACAACATGCTGATACAATGAAAATTTTACATGTTGTTACAACGAAGATTTTACATGTTGTTACAACATGCCGATACAGGGAAATTTTACATGCTGTTACAACAGGTTGTTATAGTGAAATTTTACTTGCTGAAACAATGGCATTTTTGCTGTAATAGTTATTGAATAAATTTGCAGATCTGCAAACAATAAAACAATAAAACAATAATGGAATTTGGAAATAATAAAAAAACAAAAAGAAACTGAAACTGTGATTAATTGAAATACAAACCCTTTGTTTTCTGTGCACAATCCAACTACGTCTGCAATAATCTTATATCTCGGTCCTTGGCTTGAATCACAACAATACTGTGAATTTTGATGACCGCCAATCTAAAATTATCTATGAGAGACAAGCTCTGGAAATTTTACCACAGCAAGCATCATCCAGTTTTCAATTTCTTTAGAGGTAGTTTCCAGAAAACATAATTGTCATAAATGCATAACTGCTAAAACAATTGATTTTAAAATGCATTTTTTGAGAAAACCAAGGTGAATTAGAAGAAAATAAAACATGGGTTTTCTCGGGAACAGAGGAAATTAGGTAATACATGAGTTATTTTCTAGATTTCACAACCATTTGGGGGAAATTCAGGGTTCTTCAGAGCTCTGTTTTGTAGACTGCGTGAGGGAAAAATGATTTGTTTTGAACTGTTTGAATATGACACCCTCCAAGAAGAAGAACTCAAGTTAATGACAAACTCTGCTCCACATGGCATGTGATCTAAGAGTCCAATTTGATTTACTAATCAACGCTCTTTGGATTTTCCTCATTCCCATTAAACAATCAGAAAAATTGGATTTTGGTTCTAATAATTCACATGATTTATGTATGACAATTACAGTTTGTAAGGTTTTGTATTAGTATAATTTGCCCGCAATAATTGGTATTATTGTATTTTTTGTTTGGGGTTGATAAACAAATTATTGTTTATTTATTTATTTTTTGTTTGTAATATAACAACGAAAATAATTCCCCAGATGGGGTGCCATGTCGCAAAGCCGAGACACACAAGAAAATGTCGGGCTACGCCATTAATATAACCCACCAAAGACCATCCCTTCAGCATTAAAATGGGAACGAGTCTGTGTAGGTTTAACCAGGGGATGAGGCTCTTCACGTAAGTGAACAGGATGACGCACCAGAGCACTAGGAGGATAGCCTTAATGGCCAAGGCATTCACCGCCATCCTCATCCTTATCAACTGCCTTGACAACAATGAGATATATTCGAATTTCACAGAGCCGAACGCAGAGCCATCAGAGTTTTGGAGCATGGTTATTCATTCGCGGGGAACTTCAGACATCTCCAGGTTCTTCAACATGCCCAGGGCACGAGGAAAGCCTCGTAGGGGCACAACTTGGTACTCATTTGAATCACGCAGGTAGAGGCAAAAGAAGTTTGAGAAGGTGTTGGCCTTGGCATCCTCGCAAAGAAACAGGAAGTCTGGGAGACCTTGAATGCCTCCCATGGCGTACATGGAAGAGATCACCCTAGATGAGGCCATGAAAAGCTATCCTGAGCACCCTCTTTTTACAGTCCCAGAAAATTGGAATTCTCACACAGATTTTGGCACTGAATACAAGATTTCACCTCCAAGAATACTGCGTGGTAACAAAGCAACTCACCTGGCAGAGGAATTCACCACCTGCTATGTTGAGGAAGAGGTATCGTGTTGTGCAAAAGAAAAGAACGACCCACCCAGTGGTGCACCTTCGAAGGAAGTGACTCAGCCGAACAAGTGACAAGCACATCAAGTCAATGAAGCAAATGAAGGCAACGGAGCATAGGGGCCATTTCCCTTGCCCTCTATTGAAGAAAATTGGTAGGACCAACTTCCTTTCACCAACCTGGGATACCTAGCACTAATATTTGAAATGCGGAGCATGCTGGATGATCAGATCTTTTGTATCATTCAAATCGACCAACGACTCAACATGTTGTACGTTGCACACTCTAGGACTCTCCCGAAAATGTAGTTCCCTACATGCGTGCAAGCTTATGCATTTCCTGCAGGATGGCAAAGGCACGGGGAAGAGGACAGGTCGACTGGTTAAAAAGTCTTGTGATGTTCATAGTTAGAAATCTCTTTTTGTTTTAGAACAAGGCTGTATCCCAGTTAGATCATAGTAATTTTGTAAGTAGGTTGTTAGAATATAGACTCAACCTAATGGCTATGCGTCCTGGTTTCCTTCGGGTAGGACAACACTTTGATAATTTTGTTTGTTTGAACACAAGTGGCATAGAATGTCCAACTGTCTCGGTTTCTTGTTCAGGCGGGACAATTGGCATTACAACTAGACTCTGTAACTCTGCAACTCTAATATAAACAGGATCCTCCCCTTTTTTACTTAAAAAAAAACAACGAAAATAATTAATAAAAATAACATTTATTTCTATTTTTGTTAAAAAAGAAATAAACATTTTTTTTTTTTTTTTTGTAATTAAATTATATTTTATATGTTTTTGTTTTGTTTTATTATAAAACAAAAACAAAAAAACAAACAAAGAAAAACAATAAAAAAAATAAACTTATAAAAACACTTCAAAACTAAAATACAAATTTGCAAATGGACATTCTAAAAATTCCTGAATTGTTTTCACGATTTATGTTTTTTTTGAGTCACTGTCACAACAATCAAAGACAAACTAGTCTGTAGGGACAACATGTATAAAAACACAATTTATTTCTATGAGTTTCTCGCATTCGCACTTATTTCTTTTTTTCATGATATATTCTTCGCAAATCTCACAATTTTTATGCAGGAATTTGTACTAAGTTTTGCAGGAACGAGGACACTCACACTTTGTTGTTGAAGAGATTTTCAAGAATCACAAAATTATTCAAAGAACAGATGATTTGATAGATAAATTGAAGGAGCTGTTACACAGAAACATTTTGTTGTTGCACAGAAACATTTTGCTGTTACACAACCACATTTTGTTGTTACACAGAAACATTTTGTTGTTACATAGAAACTTTTTGCGCATCTTGATGTTTTCTATTACACAATGACCATGTTGATACACTATTATTTCCGCAAATTTCATGCTGTGACACTATCCCATTTCTCCTTCAAAGTTGATTAATCATCTTGGTATTGAAGCCCATCTTCCATCGAATTATCCCTCATGATTTCACATGCCTATTTTTCTGAGTTGCATACATTCCTTTATCTTTTTTCTGTTCCTTTTTTCCTTTCCAATTTTCCTTCTGAATAAAACAAATTCCCTTTCCATGATCACATTGCTTTGATTTCCTTTCCATAAACCCTGTTGCTACTAAGATCTTTATACCTATAGCCATACCGATCTTTTTATAAAAACTCGCATTGACTGATATGGGATTACTTATGGACCACCTTTCAACAAGTCTTGCCCCATCGACCTCAATACCTTATCTGGGATATAGACTAGAGTTCCTTTTTGAGTACATTGAGGCTTGCATGCCTTAATGGCAAGCTCACTCGCTAGTAATCATGGGAATACATCAATGTCCCTTGATCGTTAGATCTTGCAAGTGGCTCAACATCATCCCATCTATTCGCACTTCGCACGATGTACTTGGGTACCTTGACACTCATTGACATCACTGGTGATTTTGTCTCGCATTGGTTAATGACATTCATCAATGGCCGATAATCCAATGATTTCTCTTCATGCTCGACATCGACACATTCATTCGCATGATGAGAATTGTACCATCGATTTTGTAGCAGGTGAAGACTATACACTTTTTCATGATCCCCTCAGTAGTTGCATTAGTTTGATTTCAGATCTATGAGAGTACCATGGTTTCATATTCTCTGCCTTCCACATTTCTCATGATTCAGTAGTAGCAGTTCAGATTCCTTCACTTCCCATGATCCAGTTACAGAAGCAACAACATTAGCCGTTCCATTTTCCTGATCTTGCAGCAATGACACCTTCCATCTTCCATCAGTTACAATTAGACATTCTTTTCTCCAACAGTTACAATAGTTGTAGCTACAGCGCCAGTCACATTTTCTTGATCCAACAGCCGCAACAACTACATCTACTTTTTGGGTAAGTGGAGGTATGTTCTTTTCTAAGATTTAATCACACAATTCCTTATATGTCGACTTGAATATTTTGGAAAATTTCCTCGCCGTGCTCTCTTTCCTTCCATGACCTACACTAAGTTGCATGAGGGCATGCAACCGATTCAGTTGGGGGGGGGGGGATATATTTACTACCTATTCACTACCAATATTCCATTTTCCACTATTATCACTCCATTTTTCCATCTATTTACTATTTACCAAATTCCTTTTCCAATGACACTTTGTTGCATTTCGATTGATAAACATATTGACATGATTCATAAAGATAAAGAAAATTCTTTCTTATACACAATGATGCTCTCTTATGCACATTGATAGCTTATTATTTCCAGTGAGTACATGACTAAATTATTGCAACAAGAAAATAAATAAGTGAAATGAATGTTGTTAACATAAGAACCAACATATTTTGTATTCATGGTTGTCACACAAGAACCAACCATAAGAAAATTTCACATGTTGTTACACATGTATTACATACTGTTACACATGTATTTTACATGCTTCTACTCCTGTATGTCAAATGCTTGAAATATTCCTTATTAAAAAGACATCATCAATCAAAGCCATAGTTTAAATGCCAAAAGTTCTTAAGAATATCCATGCATGGTTGCATGAGGACATGCAACAAGTTGAGTTGGGGGGTATGTTGGGCCTCAAAAATGTCACTTTTCATCCACCTTTTCCTTCACTATTCATTACATTTCATCGTCCCATTAACCTTTTATCATATCATATCCATAATGATATTTTGGTTTCTCCTTATTATTTTCCATTGTATTCATTTTAGTATTATAAGTGAATTTATGGTTAAATATTAGAAAAATAACATATTTTCATTATATATCAAGGTTGGATGAGTTTGATGATGTGTGTAGGCATATGTGAAGATTTCAACAAAGGAAAATATTACCACCTAGCCTCAAATTCGAATTTCATCTTCAAGCTTTGAAGATTTGAAGAATATTTGGGACAATCATTCAGGAATATTCAAAGGAGAAGATCATGGAGATTTTGATAGGATACCTTATCCAAGATATGAGTGGAGGATTTGAAGGAATAAGTTGAGAGAATAGTGGATCTGTAATTATGACACTCTTCAATACTTTCATGTATATAAGAGAGTGCTCTCTCATCATGAAGGGGCATGTTGTTCATAATGGAGAGATTAGCTTGAGAGTTAGAGATCATGTAATCCATAATTTGGTCTTGTAATTAGGAGAAGGGGATTCTTAGCTTTGTTATTCTTTCATGCTTTGTCATTTGACACTTGTAATATAATTTGAGATTGATATATTGTGTGAGCTCACATATGTATTTTGTTATTCAACTCTTCACATGTTGTATTGCTTTCCTAGATTAATTTCCTTCTTTCCTAGTTAGTCTTTCAATGATTTCCTAGATTAATTTCATTTCAACAATTTAGATTAGATTACTTCTACTTCAGTCCTGCATATAGTGTGTGTGTGCTTCGTAAGCCTACAAACCTTGAATTGACAAATTAAATAGTTGGGAAAGTACTACAATGGAATTACATGACAATATTTACGCCTAACAGTGAAGTAGGTCGCATGTCACAATTCTGTACCATGTCGCATGCACTCTGTGGGTATTTCCACAATGCAAATTCTGTTAGGGAGGATTTCCTATACTTGTTGGAAAAATGGGAAGAGAATAAGGTTTGGTACAATATGGTGACTGTGGAGCCATACAAAGGTCAGAAGCCAAAAGAAGAATATTATGTATGGGTGGTAACCCGAGGAGGCATTCATACGGGAGTCGACTTAGAACAAGGAGAATGTTCAGGTTAGAATATATAATGGAAGATTAGAAAAGAAATGCAATTAGCTCCCAAGTTTGACACTACACAACAAAATAAATTATTCTGTGACACATAAAGGGATCTATAAGAGGATAGAGTGCACAAATAATTGCAATGCATGATGTAGAGAGCACTGGAAGAATCCTAGGTGCATGCAGAATTGTAGCGCATTATGTAGAGGGTGTTGGAAGAATCCCACATGCTTGAGGAAACAAAACGTGTATCACATAAGGAAATGGAAGAGGAATGCATTCACAGTGTGAGAAGAAACACAACTCAACACTACCTATAAGAAGGAATAAAAAAACTAAGTGACTTCTTGCACTGTTGCCTTAAGATGTTAAGTGATCCTAACAATGCAAATAAACTGACCCAAATGTTAACAATATGTATGAGGGAGGCGGAAACCACTATGGTTATTTATTCCTCGCTACCAGAATAGGATGTGCACCATATGAGTAGACAAAAGTACATGGGAAGATAATTTAAGATGACAACCAAACTTAGAAACTATGATATTTCTGGTGTCATGTTGGACTTGGGATTCAACGTAAACATACTTCCAAATAAATTGTGGGAGTTGATAGGTAAACCAAAATTGGTGTGGTATCCTATTCAACTCAGAATTTCCAACCAATATTGAATCTATCCTATTGGAAAGATAGAGAAAGTGGAAGTGAACATTGAGGAGGTAAAGACCAAAGTAGACTTTTAGGTGATTAATATTATGGATGACTTAGAATCCTACCCAAATCTTCTCAACGTTGAATAGGCATTTGATAAAAATATAGTATTGAACCTAAAGTAGCAACATATGTCCTTTGAGACATAAACATTACATGTTGTTGTGTTTTTGTATCCAAATGAGGGTGATAGGTATAAAAATGCCATGAATGAGGACGCACAAAGTTCCATTGTAAAAACATATATAATATGAAAGGGTGTAGGGAGGATTATTTCAATCCAACAATTGATGTTGAACTGAGTTGGAGAAGTATTCGTTCCTATGACATATATTTGGAGGATGTTATGGATAGATGGTAGAACAAGCTATATGAAGTATCAACTAGGAGAGGTACATAAATCACCAAGGCAGTGTGCTAGATCAAATCATATTTGTGCAATGTACCGATGTTTGATGGAACATGCCCAATATACACATTTCTGGTGTAGATGGAGGAGTTGGTGCTGGAGACCTATTGGCCCCAAACCAACACCCTTTCATTTTAACTTCAAAAAAGAAAGGCTAGTCTTAGAAATTACTTCTCACTATACAATTTTGTATGTATGATTTTGTCAGAATGGTTGATAGATTCTTCTTATAGATATCTTGTGCTCGTTTTTTGGTGATTTTCAATATTTCATATTTGAACATTTTGGTGTCAACTGGTCATGACTCCTCATTCGCATGTGCTTCTCCTTGTAATGATTCAAATAATGATGATTCTTAATTTCATGACTGAAAGAATGAAATTAAAGAACAATTTTCGCTCAAGTTTCCTTATTACATGTTGAATTGGTGTTATGAATATATTTTCTGTTTAATTTCACTTTGATCCATTGGTTTAAAACTTTCCTTTTTATCAAATCTTAGTTTAACCAGGAACGAGTGATACCATCCTTTATTTGATTCTTCATCAATGCTTCACCTTCCTGGATAGTGAAATTATGTCGAGGTTTTAAGTCATATTATAATTGTTGAAACTCAAAATGATAATTTTACCTTTGTTCCATTATGTATCAATTGCAAACACCATGAATGAGGCATGATTTGATCATTATTAAAGGCTTGATTACATTGAATAGGTTCCAACTGGTGTATCCAAGGTCATGCATTTAGTGCATTATTATTTTATCGATTGTGTCTTTGTAAGGTTCTTTTCAATTGATCTAAGTGGATAATAAAGGTTCACAATACTTTGGCATTCCATTCAAAAGTCGTAAACTCTCTAAAACATAAATGAAAGTCCCTGAATCTATACCAAAATCGAAATTACATTGGAAGGTTTAAGCTTATTAGGGTTCTCTCATGAGTGTTGAAGTCGGTGTACTTTACATTGACACAAGTTTTAGCTTACCCTCACTCAAACTCATCACTATCCAAATCCTATCATGATAAATGAAGATAATGTTCTTGCCTTCATTTAGTTCTCACTGGCTCATGGGAAATTTGGATGAGGGCATGGGTCAGTTATTCCCAAACCCTCCTTTCCTGAGACGTGCCAACCACCCCTTGAGAAATCAATGGTTTATGAGGTTTGTAGGTTTGTTCTCGTATCCATTTCAAACTAATTAAACCAACCATCATTATAGTTCATGTCATTTACCCTCATCCTGATTATCATGGCTATATCACATCACATATTTCATTCATACCCTCTAATAAGATTATCCTCGCTAGGTTACACCTTTGCCTCACCTTTCTTGTCATGGAACCCATAGTTATAAGAGAGACAAACAAACCTGAGATTTTGCAAGCTTATGATGATATTGCATGCATGATACAAGTGGTGGGCTAGGTAACTTTTATTTAGTCCTTCAAAGGTCATAATGTTCAAGTGGAAAGGGTTTTTACTTGGTATTTTGATGGAAAAAGGGCTAGAGTGGGGGATGTAGAACTGGTAGTAGAATAAAACCTCATTATTCAAGCTATAGGATTACCTTTGGATGGAGAAAAATGGTTCAATAACACCTGAGTAAAGGATATCCCATGGAAGCAGTTGTTGAATTCCAAACACTCAAGTTATGATATCAAAGGTATGTCAGTTAACCTTCTAAAGAAGAAATGGCCAAATATGGTCTTTGTCATTAAGCATTTTATGACTTGTGAAGGCCATTATGGCATGGTTCTTTACTTCCACATTAAATTGCTTATGGTTTTCCTAGCTTTTCGGTTAAACATGCCTTTGTACTTGTTGAAAATCCTATCCAAAATGGATAAGTTTTATCAAAGGAAAATAGGAAACTTTGAGGCTAATCTATTTCACCATGGGTTGATCAGAATTGTCATCAAATATCAACTTGGAAAAATAGGGGATACTTGGGAAATTTTG
>ML805825.1:97568-109088 GCA_009831015.1 Picea engelmannii | reverse complement strand
CTTTGGTTCTAAGAAATACATTGGAATGTCCCTTTTCCAGATAAGATCTTTGTGAATAGGCAACATATATGACCTAAACTCAATATTTGAAGGAACAATTGATTTAAACCAACAATCCATTGACCTGGGTAGACCTATATACTCAGCAATGGCAGCTTCATCAATGATAAACTCCTCCTTTCCTATTTTAGCAGACCTCCCATCATAAGAAATGGCAAAAGACTCGACCACTTGTTGATTAAAATTGGTTAATTTTTCACAATATGAAAATACCCCAGCCTGTTTGAAGAATTATGCCACCTTCGGGTGAGCTTCGAGGTACCAAAACCCATCAAGTTTAGCCCTTAGGGATGGTCCATATTTTGACATTATGACAAGGTTGACGTGTCCCTCAATTTAAGAGATGTGCATGGAAACAGGAACATGACTTCAATCACTCATGCAATCAAAGGGTATGAGTCGATGGTCAAAGAATCTAATTCGATAGACAGAGGATATGACTCAGCAAATAGAGAGTGTTTTTAGGCAACAAAATTGAATCAGAGATTTAGCATACGATTTAAATCAATAGCCAAGTGTATAACTGAGGATAAAACCAAAGACAAAGGATAGAACTCAGAGTTTAAACAAGAACCAAATCTTTAATGCACAGTGACTATAGGTATAACTCAGCAGATAGATATGCATAATCTAAACAAGATTCGACTCAAACAAACAATGAGCTGGAATTGAGCCGAGAATGTTTCAGATAATAATCACAGAGAATCCAATCATAGATTGAAGCTACCTTTTAACTGGGTTTGATACCTGGATGTTGAATTAGTTATTGAACTAGATCTTCGACCATCAGCTGGCCTCTTTAAACGAGATTTGTAGCTTTGAGAGCACACCCGAATAAGGAAATCACGGGACTATTTGAAATGATGAACAACACCCTGACTCAATGCACAATTCAATGACAATTAAACAGTGTTTAAGCTCAACAATGATGTCATAGAATTTCGTGGTTGGTAGTCCTGATAATCCGTATGCAATCTCATTTCTATTATGAAAAACTTCTTCATGAGATTCTGCGCCACACGAAAAATTGATGACAACTGACAGTTGAACGCTTGGAGGATGTTTGGACATCTATTCATCTACAATTCTGCAATAATGACATGAAAACTCGCCATTTGACATGAATTTCGGCGGCTAGGAATCATAATCACGATAGCTTGACATATGGCTCATGCGAAAGCACGAGGTTTTTTATTTGGGCGTGAAAACACTTTCGGTGGTTAAGGACCCCTTTTATTTCGCCTCTTAACCACTAAAAACTTGACTTTTGGTGGTTAACGAGTCATTTTATAGACCCTCTTAACCACCGAAACCTGAGATTTTAGATTTTGAAAGCCAAGACCAAAAATGATGATTTTTCCAAGATTATATTAAAAAACAGACCCTCTAATGCACCTAAAAAATTTAGAAATAAATTTTTTGACATGTTCCTATGACCTAAAAATCGAAAACTTGACAGTGCTATTTTAGGAGATAACACTAGGGGCTCTTATGGAAATCGAACCACTTCTCTGTATCTTTCTTTTTCTTCCCATTGTCCTTCATTTCTTGCAGCTTGGACTGGTTGTCTTGAGGTTGCCCATATTTTATCTATCCTTTGTTCTGCGGGTTTGGGCTTCCCTTTCCTTGCTTCTACTGTGAGGAATTCCTAGACTCAAACTTCCGTGACTTTTATTTCAAATTTTTCTTGATTTTGATGGCATATCGATAGGCCACGCGCAAGGATGAGATGTCCAAAAACTCCATTTCTATCCAGTCATATCTATTTATATCACCATGGTACTTGAGCACTAGATGTCTATCAGAATATTTGATACCCATCTTGGTGAGAAAGGTATGGAAGACCATTAGTGAACTCAGGCACTGCTTGGTCTCTTTCCTGCCGTAGTGTGGTCCATCTTGTATACAAGTCATAATAAATTCCAAGAGGGTAGTATTGTTCCTTAATAACATCCCTGAAAGAAGCCCAAGTGGGTGAAATTGCAAATAATGTGGATCCCTCTATTTCCTTTTTCTCATATAAAGTATCCCATCAATATTTTACATGGGGGGCAACCTTGAGGAGCACAAACGTAATATTTTCTCTATCAAAAACGTTGTGGACAGAAAAATACCCTTCTAGAAGGTTTAACCATTTATCTATGACATCAAAATCTATTTGACCTTCAAATATAGGAATATCAAAGTTGATCTATACCTTGAAGGGGGTGGTTCTTCCACTTGATTTGGATTTGTCTCTTGTCAACAGTCGCTGAAGGATTTGTGAAAAGTTGTCCATCATCTTGTTCCTTTGTCACTCAAGGGCTTCCTCAAGCAACATTTTGAAAGGATCTCATGTCCCATCGTATTTATTTTCTCCCGTTATGTATGTTTTCTTGGGCGTGCAAGAGAAGTTGTCCTCAAGAGAAACAAACTCAAGACCCAACTCTCTATACCCTGACCGCATCGGGGACATGCATTAAAAAAAATGATAAGGAGTAGACTGCTCTGATACCATTGATCCAGATTTATGAGAGGGATGAAATTAAACTGAAGATTTATAATATTAACATCGAGAAACAATGCACTATAGAAAATATAGATTAAAACTTGGTTTCTATTAAATAAGAAATATGCTGAAAACTGTAAAATGCATATTGAAAACAAGCTTGCTAGAATGGTGGCAGCTTATCTCTAAGAAGAGATGTGACAACTATGCTCATTCGCAAGAAGATGAGTACAATGAGGCTCTGAAGGAATTTTTATAATAAGAATGAATTCCAAAACCCTAGACATCCAAAAACCTAACCCTAGGAGATGAAGCGCCAAAAGTCATGTGGGCCCCCGTTGGGGTAAATTAGTACATCAACTTCCTTAGGTCATAAATTTTTCCTATGATCTCTGTTTAGGGTGCACGATAGCTCATTGTAAAGGTATTGACGAGGAAATTCATTTAGGGGGCTCAATCAGAGCCTTCAACTATCATTGAGGTGCCCGATCACAAAAAATCATCATTTATTCTCTTGAGATGGCCCCAGAAGTTCAGGAACTAAAAAAAATTGCTAAAATCAATAAGTTTCCAAAAACTTGTTTTGAGCCAGTTGGACAAGGTGGGTGGCCACTGATATCCTCCTGGATCAATAGGGTTAGTCTCGAAGGAATTTTTTTAGTTCTTTTTCTTTTTTAACAAACTTTATTTGAAAGTTGTTGTAAACGATATACATTTTAAACTCAAACATTTCTATTATTTCTATGAGCCAATACGATCTGGTAAAATGTGTTATCCTTAGAAATTTCATTCTATCAAGGAGATATTGGTTCAATTTTGAGTCTATTTAAATAGAGTAAAGTCTCAAAATCGAGGGGAGGAAGAAGAATGAATGTGAAAATGTAATGGGAGAATAACGAGCATGGAATTGCTTCAGAATTTGGTTTTGTGAGTGATTTTAAGTTATCTTTATTATAATATCTTTACACAATTAATATGTTCATATTATTCTTTTCACAACTCTGTGTTATGAGACTTTGGATTTTTTCTAGGTTTATTAATATACTTTTATGATATTATTCCTCATTCTAAAGAAAATATTCATACATATAATTCATTATTCTATTTTGTATCAATTCTTTATGTAGATGTTGGATTAATTCATATGTGATCGATGTATTAGGTTCCACCTATATTAATTACATGCGTATAACCATTTGTTTTGATGGAATGTCTTTCTTTGAGAAAAATGACATATTGTTTATCTCCATGAAGAATTGATTGTTGATCCTTTTTATAACTATATCAAATCAAACCTATTATGTTGAAGTTACTTTCATCATAATTGTTTTCGAGTTTGAATTGGACATTTGTCTTCCAAAAGGATTGTTTTCTATAGGTGGATGACTTGAAAAATATTCACTGGAAAGGATTCAACCAATAGATTGCAATACTGCTCTTGAGCATGATAGGTTAGCGATTGTGTTTTTTGTCATATTTCTTTTGTGTGGTTTGTTTGAATGTAAATATTTTATTGTAATGGTTTAGTTCAGATGCTTTGATCACTTGAATGTGACTTGTTATAAATTGAATTCAAAATTATCTAGTTCAGTTTATAGATTAGTTTGGTTTTAACATTATCATTCTAGTTAAAGTGTTATTTGTATATTCATTTATTTTTAGATTTTATTATAGTTTGAATTTTCTTGAGATTTAGTTCCTCAAAAGTGATCTATTTTACAAGGTTTCTATGAAATCTTGTATCTTGTATATTTTGTAGACTTTGTAAAAAGTATAAGTAGCTTAGTTTAGTAATCATTGTAAATAATAGGAATTTGATAGCTAGTAGTTAGGATTTGTAGAAATCCTTTCCCATATTTTAGGATAGATCTTTCACTGGCTAACGGAGCAGTTAAACCCACCATGCATATCTAGCTTAAATGGTTTGGATATTTCTCTAAGGACCTCATATTGGGTTATTTCCTTTGAGTTGATGAGTGGTCTTATTTTCCCTTCAAAAAATGGCGCTAGAAGGAGGGCCACTTGGACATTGATGGCAAGAGGAGTCCAAAAAATGCCTCCCACCAACCTCTCTCCAATTATTACTCACATTTGTTCAGATGCTACTGTTGAATCCGATACCACTACTTCATCACAGACCAATCCTATTCACACAATGCATCCTCACACTCCACATACCTCGCTCGACCCCACTTCTCCTATCCCACTTAGCCCTTAAATACAAGAAGTGATTGAAAATTTACAACGCTTTCTAGCAAGAGCTGAAGCCATATTGGCAGTGATTAAAAATCTTGGTGATCAAGTGTCTCAACCTAACTATCGAGAGAACTCCTCTAGGATTGGTACACCCAATTATAGATTGCACAACATTATAACTAGTCGAGATGAAACTAACCTTGAAGCTAGAACAATCAATCCTTTGTATCAAGATCAATTGGAAACAAGTTTATCACAATCACCAACAACAAAAACTCTCATCTTAGGTGCCTAGGGATTTGGTTTTCCTCCTTCACCACCTGACTCATCTCCACCTCCATTGGGAGGATAATCCTATGAAGAAGAAATTTTCTCTTCTGAATATTCCTAAACTTCAACTACCTCACAGACCTTAGCCAAGATGGCTAATCAAAATAACCCTGCCAGGCCTTGGCTTGATCAAGATGCTATTGCAATACCAGGACCACAACATCATTTTCTAAAACATCCTGAAAAGTGGTTACCTAAGTTTGACCTTGATTCCAAGTAGCCAGCTGAAGATCACATAAAGAAATTGATGTTGGATTTCATGCTTAGAAACATAGAACACAAAGAATTCATATGCATGATCTTCCCTTATACCTTTGAGGGAAATTCCTCCACATGGTATTTCACATACCAACCTCAAACCATAGTCTCTTGGGATAGATTTGAAACCATTTTTCTAGAAAAAATTGGAGACAACTAGTCCCCTGAGGTTTTGGTTATGGAATTATCTAGCATGAAGATGAATCAGAAGGAGAAAGTCAAAGAATTTAACCAGAGGGTTCTTACACTAAAATATAAAATCCCTGCAAAATCTATACCTACATAAATCCTGATCATTGCATACTACGCTAAGGCCCTACCTCACACTACAGCAATGTGGGTTAAAAGGTCCAAGAAGAAAACTCTAATAGAGGATTTTGAAGGATCCATCCTCGTTTAAAAGGATATTCTTAGTTTGAAGGAGAAAAAAAGCTTTTAATCCGAACAATCCTTTTCTTCCATGAAGAAGGTTGAAATTCTTCCTAAACCACCTTCAACTAAGAAAGATAAAAAATTGTGGCCACCCTCATGGACCCCCCTGGCAATATTTGTGGGGGGTAAATCCCCCACACACCCCCTATTAGGGAATGGGGACCAAGAATGAATGAAACAAACCTATGAATAAGAATATAACTAGGCTCCACAACCAACATTCTGATGATACAGTTGAATAAAAAAATGGAGCAAAGAATGAAGGAGAAAATATGCTCGATGAATAAGATTCATCCCCCCCAACTATAGGACATTTTTTGGATAGCATTTTCCAAGAAAATTATGAGAATATCCATGAAAATAAACATCCTTATAATACATGTAGTAAATATCATTTGAACAATCAACCCCCTACTATCCCTGACAAGAATACAAGGTCCAACCAGAAAAAACAGACATAAGCACCAAATACTTTTTCTATTCTCGATTTAGACTACAATCCTATTGAGGATTTTAAGAAATTGAAGGATAATATATAAATCTATGAGCTTCTTAAGTTCCCTTACATTTAACAGAAAATGTTGCAGAGCATAGCTGAAAATAAGAATAAGAGAAAAGTTGTTCCATGTAAAAATGTAGCAAAGTTTGATAAATTAACTTCATGAACAACAAATAAAAATAAGCATCCTACGAACATTTATTCTAAACAACAAAAGAAGTCGAATCTTCCACCCTTCCTTTTAATATTTGATATTTATAACATAAATGTACAATATTGTATGGTGGATTCCAGGGCTTCATCAAATGTGATGCCTTTGTCAGTCTGCCAGAAAATCAATGCTGAAATTAAACCATCACATATCAAATTTATCCAACTTGATCAAACTAATGTTATAGTGGTTGGGGAACTTAAATATGTTTTGATTAGGTTATCATATAATCTAAAAGTTCATCAGATCATTTATATAGTGGTAGTTGATATTCGTGAAGTGTATGGTATGTTTTTAAGCATGGACTCGTCTCAACAACTTAATGGTTATTTTTCTACAGATTGGTCTTGTTGTTCCTGAGATTACACTTAAGGCTTAAAGATTAATGTCAATGCATCAAGAATTTAAGGAATGTTTTAAAAGGTTCTTTTTCTTTCGTTGATATATGAGAATTAAACATTAAATGAAATTAATAACTGAATAGAACAGAGGTCATATTTCATCGTCTGAGTCGAGTAATAAAATCAAGTAATACGAGAGAAAATTACAAAATTGTTAACCAAAATGAGGCATCAATGACAAATGAATCTTACCTTGTTCACAATAGAAGAAAATATAGAATGCACCCTTGAAAGGATATAAGATACAGTGATCCAAGTAGCTTGCAAGTATTGTGTTTACTAATAGCAAATACAGAGGAAAAACTACTTTCTTATTAAATGACCGATAACATGTGATTACAATAGATGTTGTACTAAATTGCAACCACTCACTTATCAAGGAGTAACATAAAGAAAACTAGAGATATGGAATACAGGAAGAGAACATAAATCAAACTGCACAAAATTTGGAATCCCTGTCTGCACTTGTATTAATACTCACAAAAGGATGAGTTTTCTTAGTTACAATATGTCAAGAAGCAACCTTTCTTAAGTCTTCAAATTATGCATTTATAAAAAATGATCCCAACCCTAGACGATTGGAATTCTCATAATTCAAAAACATTAAATATTACAAATTAAAAATGAAACGTTTCATATGAATTTTTTTGTCTCTTTGCCTACTCGTAGAGACGTTTATTCTTCGCTACTCTAGCTCAGAAAAAAATTGGTCTCTAATCATTACCTATATATCATTTGTTCCCACACGTGTTGGCTTTCCCTTGCTCGATGCACTAGATGCCTCTGCCCAGAAATTGCACCACCAGCCTAGAGGGATCTACAGTATCATTTGCCTCAAAGGTATAAAAGTTCCTTTCTATATGAGGCATCTTATCTTCCACCCTCCTACATTCTAGAGATAGAGACTGTAGTCTTAAGCTAGGGTTGACTATCCATTTATTCACTAGAGTAAGTTCAACCTATTTCAATTGTAAAATTTAGTCTTGGGCTTCTTCCATACTTTCGTTGAAATCAAATTGATTTTTTTCAATATCAATCTATCCTAGGGCCTTAGAGATATTGTCTCTTCCCACGTATAGTGACTCTTTGTCAAGAGCATAGAATGCTTCTTCACAAGCTCTTTTCACCTCCCTGACCAATATTTTACTTTCAACTATATTAGCCTCCCAGGTATTAAGTATTATATCTCCTCGGGTTTGTTCTAAGAGGTAGAATCTAGTGACTCTGGCAACTTCGTCCTTTGCTTCTAACAGGACAACCTCCTGGAATGTAACTCTAGTTGCAGTGGCCTCCTTCACTTTTATGCAAATATTATCTAAAAAGCATTCTGCCAATTGATAATAGTATTGAATGCCTTCTATTTTAGTCAAAACGATTTGTTGGGATGATCCTAGCTTCTCCTATACCTCTAAAGCTTGGTCTTGGAAAGTTGATATATCCATTGCTGCTTTTTTGGTCAGGCTTATTTTCACCTGCAGTTGTTGGACCAATTCCCTGCATGTCTGTGAATTTCTCTGCATCTCATCAAGGCTGATATCGAGATGTTGAATTTATTTCCTTTCATGGGCTCTAATATGCTCAAAGCCTTTATTCATATCACTCCTAACTCCCTTATCTACAATATTTATTTTGTCCTGCAACTGGCTCACCAGTAGATCCTTCTGGTTGCCCACCTAAAATTGGTTTTCAGTGGAAAAGGATCCTAATGAACATGCCACATCCATAGAAAACTATGTTTCTTCTTGGGCCTTTCCATCATACAATACTCTATGCTTCTTGATAGACACACCCTCCCTCTGATGTATTTCTCTTTTTACTACAACCTTTCTCTTCTTGCTAAAGAAGATGCTGGAAGGGGGCATCTCTTCTACCGAAATAGGCATGAGTGCCTCTATGAATACCACTTCAGTGCTAGGGTTCCCTCTACTGGAATGTATCAGCATGATATATTGAATGGGGCTACCGATATCGGTGGATAGTTGTTGTCTGGCTGTATCAATAACTGATTTACCTGGTGTGAATGGTGGTTGTTCTTCTCCCTTTTTTTTATCGAGGCTTCAACTTGAGCTTTAGCTTGATCACCTTCTGGTTTTGTCAATGCGGTGTTGTACACATGAATTGAAACCTTGTTTTTATATAGATGTTCTTGAGCATCCTGTCCATTGGAGCTCCCTGTTTCAGCGCTCTGGGTCTCAATTCTCTGTGCAGTCGAAGGTGTTGGGGTTTCTCCCTACAATACTTTGGGAAGGCCATTTCCTTGATGCTTTTGGAAGTTATAAAACTCAGCCAATCTATCTGGATCCAGATATTGAACTCGACTCAAGACCTCCCGATAGGAACTCACTCGGAATATTTCATCCTGAGGAGAATCTTCATGTTCATATATTTTCAAATTGTAGAGGGCCATGTGATTACCTATGACCTTCTGTGGATCATGCTTATTGAATTCAATATTGACCAGCTTGATTTCTTCTAGGGCCATGACTTCTACTTTTGAATGGCCGAAATCTAACAGAGAAAACATACAAATCTGCAGGAGAAAGGCATGCCATACCCTTTTCTGTACTACTTTCAACTCCTTACTAATTCCCCCATGCACAGTTTGATGTGCCACTTCGTGGCACACCAATCGATCTGGTAAAAATACAGAAAAAGCATGTGGAGGAACTGAACAACCAAAAACCCTAATATACAAGAAATGCTCTTCAATATACCAGTCTACTATCTTGCCCAGATTAGCCACTATTTTGTCAGAAATCCTGGGAGGTGGGTGATCCGTCGGATCTTTTAATGACTTATGGTTGAGTTTTAATTTTGCATGCGTTAATTAACCATTTGAGAAACTTAGTGAAAGAATGAGGAAAGAAGAGGAATTATGACAGCCATATATACATTTGCAGATCTAAAATGAAATAATAAATAGCAAACCATAACACCCAGATTGATAACAGAGTTCGGCACAACTTTGCCTACGTCTCCGAGCCTTTTCTCTGTGGGGGAGGCTTCTTTATTTCTGCTCAAAAGATCAAAATTACATCTTTGCAATGCCAAATGGCTACAATACTGATCTGGTCATGTTCTTCCAGATCTCTAGAACCATGCAAAGAAAACGTCACGCAAAACGGACGTCCGGAGCTCCCAGAAATGGTCCGACAACGTCTCCTCCTCAAAAGCTTCTCTACCTCACAATGGCTTTGGCTTGGCTTCTCCTCAGCATTATTTTTCTCTGAATGCCCTCTCATGGCCTCAAACATGCCTTGGTTATAGCTGGGAAGTTAGTTACTCATCTCCAACTTCCTCCCAAAATTTAGGCTCCAAAACTACCCAATAACTCCCCAAAACCATTAAAAATAGCCTTAATTACCATTAAAACCCAAAAATTGGTTATAAAACCCACTTTATAGTTAGATTTGGGCATAAGCCCCCTTTTTCCCAGCGCACACCCCCTTGACAGGGTCATATGGGTTCATATGGCCAAGTGCTAGCCCAAAGGGCTAAGCGCTAGCCCCTCTCCATACAATACTTTGCAATATATTTTATAATGTGGGTTTCATAACATAAAAATTAATTTGGTGTATTGGAAAAAGACCATTTCTTAAAGTGTTGGGCTTGGTGGTGGTCATGGGTTCAAATCCCATGGACCCCAAACAATTTTTTGAAACATGCCACTTCAACTGATGACTGGGTGCCACGTGGCTGCCCATGATTGGGCCACGTGGCATCTCCCCATTTGTTGGATTAATGCCACTTGTCAGTTATTGACTGGTCCAGTTGCCTGCCACATGTCTGCCCTGTCAGCAAACCTACCTAATCACGATCAGCTAGAGAGTGCCACATCATCTCCTGCACAGTCAGCATGCTGATGTCATCAACATTGACTTTTTGACCAGTTGACCTTTGAATTTTTACCTGTTTTGGCTTCCGATCAGAACACGATAACTTTCGCATACGGAACCCGTTTGACAAAGTAAATATACCACCGGAATCCGAGATGAGACGGACATAATGGCGTTGATTTCGTCGGATTCTGAGCACTTTCATTTTTGAGCATTTTGCAAGCCCTATCAGGCTTCTGGATTCGATTTCGGATCACACCTCCCCACAATAAGACCTTTTGGTCCCCAAAAGGTTACTGACCAGTCAACAAGCTCGGGATAGGCCACCCAACTTGCTCTATGTCTTTGAACTCTGTCCTGTGCACCTGTCTCATCAAGATCAACTGTAACACAATCATGACAACTGACAGTATATTGTTAGCCATTTGAACCCTGTTACATCTTACTGAAACTACTATCATCCATGTAGAAAATATTGCTAATGACAGCATCAAAAAGACGACTGCAAATGAACTGATATACTTTAGATATCTGCATGACATGAGCTTATCTTGAAGCAACTTATGATTGATTTTCCATTCAACAACCATATTTTGTTCTTTCTTAAGATCAATTACTTCATTTGAAACAACTGCATTCGTTAACTGTTCCAATGTTTGAAGTGTGTTATTTGTCTTAACATGATGAGCATGAACCACATAATCATGACCTACTTTAGTGAATTGATATTGATTCTTTGTTCTGTAGAAGATTGCCTTACGATCAAATAAGTATGGACTACCTAAGATCATTCCACATTCTCTTAACGA
>ML805825.1:81392-95651 GCA_009831015.1 Picea engelmannii | reverse complement strand
TGGCCCCTCTCCATACAATACTTTGCAATATATTTTATAATGTGGGTTTCATAACATAAAAATTAATTTGGTGTATTGGCAAAAGACCATTTCTTAAAGTGTTGGGCTTGTTGGTGGTCATGGGTTCAAATCCCATGGACCCCAAACAATTTTTTGAAACATGCCACTTCAACTGATGACTAGGTGCCACGTGGCTGCCCATGACTGGGCCACGTGGCATCTCCCCATTTGCCTGATTAATGCCACTTGTCAGTTATTGACTGGTCCAGTTGCCTGCCACATGTCTGCCCTGTCAGCAAACCTGCCCAATCACGATCATCTAGAGAGTTCCACGTCATCTCCTGCATAATCAGCATGCTGATGTCATCAGCGTTGACTTTTTGACTAGTTGACCTTTGACTTTTTACCTGTTTGGGTTTCCAATCAGAACGCGATAACTTTCGCATATGGAACCCGTTTGACAAAGTAAATTTATCGACGGAATCCAGAAGACGAGACTGACACAATGGAGTTTGGTTTCGTCGGATTCTGAGCACTTTCATTTTTGAGCATTTTTCAAGCCCTGTTAGGCTTCTGGATCCGATTTCGGATCAGTGGGAAACCATATATAGCGGTATGCATTGGCACCACCACCGAATTATAGATTTCGTAGAAGAAATATTTCATTTTATCTTCTGAAATTTTTGAATGATAAACATGTATGGGCTCAACACTAGTTGGAGTCCAGTTCCATCCCATCAGAGGAAAATGTGTCATAAAACAAACGACGTCCATGATGTAAGCCGACATGAAAAATGGGGCAGGTTTCCCCTTGGATTTCAATGACTGATATTCTATAATCTCCCTAACCAAATTGTCTGACAACATCTTGGCCCAATAAAAATAATACCCGCCTACTATCTGCATAATAGGAACCCACAGTAATGAGAAATAGGTTGTGTTTTCACTTTTGTAGAGTCTACACATCATCGTTGTTATATACATCATGTGAGGCTCTAGTGAGGAAACTGGGTATACACCATGGGAGTCGGCTCTAAACTTCTCAGGGTGAGAGTACCAATCCTTAATTAAGTCAGGGAGGTTTCTTCCATATTGGGCACATTCCTTCTTGTAAAAATCCATTAGGAAGTCAACATTGTAAATGAAATTGGGTGTTGGAAACAATTTGTACATTACCTATAAATGTTCAGGCCAGAATGACCCAACTGTGGCCTTTTGTGAATCAAAGATGGTCCTGGTTGGGATATCAACGTTTTCCAATGCCCGACCAATCATATCATTGTAAGGCAGGATTCTAGGCCTCATTGCTATCTTATGTAGATCTGATTGGGCAACAATTTTTTATTTGGTAGCCAGGTTCTCCATCTGCTCATCACCTGAATTGTCTGGGCAGTTGACCAATTCATGTTGTAGAATATTGAATACATGCGTCCAGGATTTAATGGTGTCTATGCTTCTGGGCGAAGTGTTAGAAAAGATATCTGTGTTCTGGCTCAAACTTTCCCCAGATGTTTTAGTTTCTTTTCATGGAGCCATGGTATCAGACCTCAGAACTCTGTTATCTATCACAAGAAATGCACAAAATTATTTATCTTGAAAACTTTCTTCTTAATAAAAACGCACAATGAAATTCAAAATTCAATATCCTTTTCCTTTAATTGCATTGATTTACCAATACCTGAGGTGACGAAGAATTTACTTTCCTTAATGAATAAGATTTACGTAGTGTTCTGAGATCTTATTTGAAATGATTATCGTAGATCGATTATTAATTCCATTAACGTTTGGTGGTTCATGATTGGGAAAAGCATAGATGAAATTTGAATTTATCCGCGTTATGATTCAGCGAAAGATTAATCACGAGATAATCGTCATTAATGTATTAGTTAATTGCACTTATCGTTAAGTAAATTTCAGAATTTTGGATCTCAGGATATCCTATAACAATTCAAGATGTGATTTCCGAAACGTGAAATCGCGATGTGATTAATTAATTTTAATCTTGTTTAACCCTTTTAAATAATCATGTTTAACCTCAAATATTTTGGGGTTTCATATCTCAGGATATTGAAAGTCGCTCGAGGCAGGATCCCTGAAATGAAAAATCATGATGTGATTAATTAATTGTTAATCATTTTTTAATCCTTAATTAACTCGGATTAATACTTAAGACATTTCGGGAGTTCAGGCTTTGGGATATTGAAAGTTGCTTGAGGCAGGATCCCCAAAATGCGAAATTGCGATGTGATTAATTAATCATTAATTGTTTTTTAATCCTTTAATTATTTTTTAATCCTTTAATTAACCTAGCTTAATACTTAAGACATTTCGGGAGTTCATGTATCGGGACTTTGAAGGCGAGGGATGTTAACACATTTGAAGCGTGAAACTCCGAAATCCAAAATCGCGAAGTACTCTTTGGTGATTTGATTTTCTTTTTAATGAGTAGGCGACTCCATAGTTTCTAAGGTATTAGGATCATTTGATTATATGGAAGAGCTCATCGACGGTGAGAATCAAGCATGTGTTGGTTTTATTTTAAAGGGAATGAAATCCATTTAAAGTCCAAAGTTTATAAATATATATGTGTTCCAACATAGGCTCCATCTAGGGATCGCATCTCCCCGTGAGACGTCGAAGAATAGTAGACCAAGTGCCTTTATTGGGTAAATGGAGTCATTATTTCATTTCTTTGAAACACCTTTGAGAAAATAGACAGAAAGATATTAGACTTTGGCCTTATCTCAGAAAGCTTTCAAAAACTTGATCGTTCACCAATCTCAAGTTTAGGTTGTCTATCGTTTTCTTTTTTTTGAAATTGATTTCGGGTCTATTTAAGATAATCAAGATAACTTTAATCAATCTATCAGACTCTGGTCAATTTTTTCGCATCAAGGTAAAGTAAAATTTAGAAATTTTAATTAGGGGATCCCTTGTTAGCTCAAAGTGTAACGCTTTGTCGAAAAGAGAACTAGCTACCAGAGCACATTATATGCATGTACAATATCCTTGCAGATATCATAGACATTGCTTCACTGCCAACGAGCCTGTTCAGTACCATGGTGAGGTTATCTACATTTCCCATTGAATTTCCTTTCACCACTTCAATTTGCACTTTGCTGAGATGAAGGAAATCATTTAAATGAATTTCCTTTCATCATCTCTTATGGACAAAATGGGCGCAATCGAATTTCAAATTTCCTTTCACTATTTGTCTTGGACTAGATGGGGGCAATCATATTATGAATTTCCTTTCACCATCCATCTTATTTTTTTAATATTTTTGAAGTGGGGGAAATCAATTTGTATATATCATACACAGGATGATATCTATTTCTAATTTAGCAGCTAAGGTCTGTCAACTCACTTTGATTTACAAGGAAGTTATCATGGGGAGATTTTAATTTCTAGGCACTTTCCTTGAGCAAAACAAAATAGTTTAAAATATGATAGAAGGGATAAAGTAGTCAGGATTAGCCTAGACTCACTTTCTCTCGATTACAATAAGAGGAATCACCAAAAATTTTCCTACTCTCATTTTGAAGATCTAGTCTTTTAGGCTTCCCGAGTCAAGGAAAACTCTATATTTTTGTGGAGATTTTAAAATTAGGATGTGCAAATCAAAACAAAATTAAAGATTTCAAACATGCTGGATGGGAACATACTGAAGAGTTAAAGGTTTGGAAGGGATCTTCCCTATTCATACCTACTTCTTGATTTGCGAGCTTCTTTTATTCTTATTTTCTTTTTTATAAATTTTATTTCATTTTTTTATTTTTCTTTTAATTTTACGCAGAGAAAACTTTCAGGATTAAGCTGTAATTTTACATTTCTCTGGTTGTATATTAGGTGAAAATATCTACATAGATAAGACTTCTTTCATACTCAGTAATATCCCCTTGAAATTTTAACTTGAGTCAGTAGGGTAGAAGCTCATACCTCATATTTTCAACCAAGCAAAACATTTATTTGTCACCTGTTTCGAGAGAAAACCCATATTCTGAAAAGTGAGTGTTGATTTCTGATACATCCTATCTCTTGACTATCAACCAATATCCTACCTAAAAATAAATGTGAGAAATGTCAAGAACTTCTGCAGACCAGAACTCTATGCATTACCTATTTTATATTTTTGTTTATATGAAATCAACAAACCTGGTTTTATTTACAGTGAAAGAAAAAAACTTATCGAAGAAACAAAGAATTGCAAACAAAATATGAAAATCAAACCAATATGAACAATGAGAGTTTGGAATCTGATTACTGCATGAAGTGTTTCAGGAAGCGCCCATTGATAGGGGCATTAAGGATTTTCCTGTCAAGGTTTTCTAATAGAAATTAATTCTTTCCGTCTGAATCAACGATCTTGAAAGGTCCAAACCAGATGTGATCAAACTTTCCGTGCTTTCTAGTGTCTTCCTTTCTAGCATCCCATTTCAACACTAGGTCACCAGGGAGGAAATATCTTTATTTAGCTTTTTTATCGAATAGGGCTTTCATCTTGTCTTGATATTTGTGAATTTTCTCGTCCACTTCAGCCCTATTTGGATGTACTTCAATCAACTGGTTTATTCTTTTGGTAACATCGTTAGGTTCCTCCTTCGAGTCTTGCCAAATCTTCATCACAAGCAAAGCGAGATTTATAGGGACGACTACATCGATACCGTACAACATTTGGAAATGAGACATTCCGATTGATTTTTTAGTGCCTATCTGATTTTCCCACAAAGCATTTTTCAAATGAACGTGTCAGGCTTTCTTGTTTTCAGTCAGCACCTTTTTAATTATAGTGATCAAGCTCTTATTTGATGATTCAACTAATCTGTTTCCCTGAGGATAGTAGGCTGTGGAATTCTCTAGTACAATATTTTACTTCTGACAAAAACTGACCATCGCCATGGATTTGAAAGCTTGGGCATTGTCAGTAACTATCTTTCGAGGACAACCAAATCTAGATAAAATGTTTTCTTCTAAGAAATTGATCACCACTGAGTTTGTAGCATTTCGTGTCGGAATGGCTTCTACCCATTTAGTGAAATATTTTGTGGTAGATAAGATCCATTTATGTTGTGCACTTGAATGTGTATGTATTTCTCCGATGAAATCGAGACCCCATTGTTGAAACAGAGATTTTGTTTTGACCGAAATCAAGGGTAGTGCCTGAATATTTTGTTTTGACCGAAATCAAGGGTAGTGCCTGAATATTTTGTTTGCCTAAGAATAGTTGACAGGAGTTACAGGCTCTGACTTTAGTATTCATGTCTGTAAATAAATTCGACCAATAATATCGAGGTCTCAAGATTTTATAGGTCGTTTCCCTCTAGGCATGGTGTCCTTCGCACACCCCTTCATGAAACCCATTTATAACATTCTATGTTTCAGCCTTTATTAGACATCTTAGCAAAAAACCCAAGGGATCCTTCAAATACAATTGATTGTCAATAATATAGTGTTTTACCGCATGCAGTTTTAGCATCCTCGCCTTGGAAGGAGTCATATCACTAGGGAATTGAAGAGTCAATAGATAGGAAACTATGTCACTATACCAAGCAGAGGAGGAGAATTTTTCTTGAATCTGAGTTTCAGGACTCTCCACATCAAACTCTTTTATATCTGGAAGTTCTTCGTAATCTTGCTAATGATTTATTCTGAGTTCTCTGAAATTTTATTCAGCTAATAGCTTAGCCATACCCTGACCCTTGACGAGTTTGGTCGGTTTTAGCTCAAGGTCGAATTCCTGAATTTTGGCTAACCATCAACCTCTTTTCCCATCACTATCAGGCTGAACCAATATGTCCTTGACCATGCTAGTAGGTACATAGGCAATCACCTTGGAATGAAGCACATAAGTTCTGAAATCTTTGAGGGATTTCACCATTGTGTATGCCTATTTTTCCAGTATATCATATCTCAACTTTGCGTCTCTGAGAATTTTACTAAAATATGTTATTGGGTGCTCAAAACCTTCATCATTCTTCTATAAGAGCATGATTGTGATAGTATGTTTGGAGGCAAATGAAAAAATCAAGAACTCTTTTGTATAATTTGGGTTGTCTAGCATCGATGCTTCTCCTATCGTTTTCTTGATGCGTTCGAAATATGCTTTGGCCTTGGTCCTCCATTTGACCTCACTGTCCTTTTTTAGCATATCTGTAATCAAATTAACAATTTCAATGAAATTTGGAATGAATCTTCTTAAAAAAATTATTTTTCTTAAAAAAGGCTGAATTTCCTTTCTGTTTCTAGGAATATTTATTGTATCTATGGATTCAACCTTTTTTGGATTGATTTTGATTCCTTCCTTGGATACTATATGACCCAAGAGTTTACCTTACTGCATTGCAAAATGAGATTTCTTGGGATTTAGGAACAAACCGAATTTTCAGCATTACTCGAACCTCTGTTTGAGGTGTACCAAGTGCTCTGCATCAGAGTTAGAAAAAACAGTTAAATCATCAAGATAGATAACGACAAACTTATCTCTTTCGTTGACAAAGGCTATGTCCATTGCTCGTTGAAAAGTGTCCCCTACATTCATTAAACCAAATGGCATTTTGTCATACATGAAAGTACCCCATGAGGTGGTAAACGCGATTTTCTCTTTGTCATTATCGTGGACAGTAATTTGATTGTAACCTAAAAAGCCATCAATCATAGACATTCGATTATCCCTGACCACTTTTTCCAGAACATGATCCATTTTAGGAAGTGGGTAATTGTCTTTAAGAGATGACCCGTTTAGGTTCCTGAAATCCACGCAAAGTATGATTTCACCGTTCTTTTTTGTAACTAGAACTAAATTATATACCCACTCGGAATATCTGCATGGAAAAATAATTTTTTCATCCAAGAGTTTTTTTACCTCTCTTTCTATTATAGGCAGGAGTATCTGGTTTTTCTATCTAAGATTTTTCCTGAAAGGTTTGATGCTTGATTTCAAAGGGATTTTATGCTTGATAATAGTAGTATCATAAGTTTTCAGTTCTTTGTAAGACCAGGTGAATACATCTTTATATTGTTTGAGTAATTCAACATATTTTCTTTTCATTTCGGGTGGAAGGTATTTGGAAATTTTGACCTGTTTGAGGTTTTCCTTAGTGCCTATGTCGCAATCTTCAACCTCTCTAGGCTAAGGCTGCAAGGTATATTTCAGAGGTATATCGTCCTTATCAAATAATCTTTCTAACATAATTAGAAACTTACGAATTTGATTGCTTTTTAACACCAACATGTGGTGGTTAGCGATCTTATCTTGGAACTTTTGAGGATCTTCGTCTTCTTTCATGATCTAAGTAGGGTCGTTTTGATTTTCCTGGTCGATGTGTGTTTCAGAAAATTCATCCACCATTTCTAGAAACTACTTGATCTGTTCAGCATCTTCAAAAACCTTCCTGTGTTGGACGTTATTTGGTATTGAAGGTATGGGCCTCATTTCTATGTGGTATTTTATCTTCAAGACTGTAGGTGGTATAAAAGTAGCAACCACTTTTGCTAGGGAGTCATCTTTTTTATTTTATTCCCTAGGAATATGATGAATATTGAATGATGAGAAACAAATTTCGATCAAATCCTGGGCACGGTTCATGTACAACCTTAGCCTTGGATGATTGGCTTGATAATGTTTCCTTATTTGTTTTACAATTAATTCTGCATCGCCATAAGCTATTAGATTTTCAATTTTCAACCTTTGGGTAGCCCCAATGCCAGTATCAGAGCTTCATACTGGCATATGTTATTGCTATAGTCAATTTCCCAATATAACCTATATGAGAAAGGAATTATGAATTCATCTCTGGGTGCCACAAAAAGCACTCCATCTTCGACTCCTTCCCAAGACAAAGCAACGTCAAAAAACATTTTCTAGACCCCTATGCTATTTACATTTTTGTTTGTTTTTTTTATTTTTTTGTTTTCGTTTTTTTAATCATTTTCTTCCGTACATTCATCAAAACCATCATCAATGGATAATATACAGTTTCCTAAATCTTTCTCTGTGACATAAACTGGATAATTATTTCATTTTTGTGGGTCACTTATGGTATATGTCAGTCTTGTCTCTCTGTATAGACAGGTGAACTGTCCACCGAAGATCAGGATTGTAGCATACGTCTTGTATAATTGAAGCGATCCTCCAAGTTTGGCACCCCAATACTTGTATAACAACATGTCATATTTTGCAGGAACATCAACAATGACTACATCCATGAGAATACTCTTCATAGGGATATGTGCAAGATTAACCACCAAATATTTTATCATACCAAGACATTTTACCCTTCTTGAATCAAAAGAATACAGATCTGGGTATGGTCTGGTAACCTCGAGGCCCAATTTTTCCATAATAACTTTGGACATTAAGTTATGGGAGGCTCTAGATCCAACATATAGTTATGGAGTAGGTGATCATGCACAGTCAGCGTAATATAAAAAGGAGAAACGAGATATTTAGCATTTTCAATATGTAGACCAAACATTATAGTAGGTCTATCATCTTCTAAATTAATAGTATCCACATGAATTTTAGTATCTGAGAAATTTATCATTTTGGCAATTTGTTTTCTATACATCGTATTTTTTGCTAATTCAACCAGGGGCACATGAATTTTGATTTTATTAATTTAATTTTCCAGATTGAAACTTCCAATTGTATTTTTGTCCTCTTTGGTGGTGATATTTGTTTATCTTTTTTCTTGTCTATTAGTTTGTGTTGCTTTGGTTTCATCTATCCTTGTTTTGGCAGCTTGTGTTTCAACTATTTTTGTTTTGGCAGCTTTTGTTTCAATGGATGTTTGAGCTGCCTCATTTGTTTTATTTCTCAACAAGATTTTCCTTGGTGGAGAAGTTGTAGAATTTTTATCTCTAGGCCTTAAATTATATTTTTGTTGAAGCTCAACCATAATAGATTCGATGATTACTTGATAATCAGATTCTCCCATATTATTTATACTTACCTCGTTTCCAAACAATGTTTCTTGATCTAAAGACCTTTCATAATCGTGTTTTCTTAGGTGAATTTATTGATCATTATCATTGAGGTTGTCAATATCTTCATCTAACCCCTCAAAGTCTTGTACATCATCACTTTTCATAGAGTTCTCTGTTTTGATAGGATCTTTGATTTTTTTATATTCGTTTTTTACTAGTCTCTGCTGGATTAGGGGATTGGTATTTCTTTTGAAATCTCTCCTAGAAAAAGGATTAGGTTTAGCATGGTCTAATTCCATTCTCGAGATGTTTTTTGATAATTCTTTAATTATTTTATCCATGCCATCCATTTTCGCCTCTACGGAATTCCCAGATCTGGAAGTTCCAACTTGTTCCCTAAAGCGTTTGGTTTCTTTCGTTCCTATTTCTACCTTTGCCTTTAGTTTACTTGATTCCATCATGTTCTATTCAATTTTGATGGCGTCGTCTTTCATTCTGGTGAGATCAGCCAATATCCTCTCCCTCAGAAGTAAGGAAAAGTCAGGTTCGAAATCCCTAGTGAAAGTCACCTTAGTAGCAGGCTGAGAGGGTTTGACCTCTGCTGGGATTTTATGATAGAGTTTATTAAACCTTTGGGTGAATTCTAGGACTGAATCAGAAGTATTTTCCTCAGAGCTCCAAACTCCATCAGATAATACAAGTGATCTTTCTTCTCTCCCCACTGCCTTAAAAAGGAATTTTCTAGCGCTTCATAAGATGCTATAGGACTTACCTGAAGCCCTCAAAACTAGAGTCTTACTTGACCTTCAATTTTTTTTATCAGAAGTCTTGAATAAACATCCTTATTCTCAATGTCGAGGATATCAACGAATTGGTCAAAAAATTTTGTGTGCTCAGTGGTAGTTAAATCTCCTTCTCATGTGAATTTTGGTTAGTTATTCATATAATTTTCTAGTAAATCATGAAGAACAAGGGGAAGGACTAAAGGAGCATATATGGCTTCCACTTTTGTAAAAATTCTTGGGGGCATAGGTGGTGGTCCTTGACCACCTGCTCCTCCAACACCACCTTTGACGCCACCTCCTCCAATAATAGCCATTTGATGTCGGGGGTATGAACTTTAGGAGTTAAAGAGACAGTTTTCATAAATTTCTAGGTACGTTTCTACTACTTCAGGATGAAGTGAAGGAGACTCTGGAAACTGACCGTTAGGAGACATAATATCTAAAAAGGGGGGGGGGAAAGGGAAATGAGGACTGGGTTCTTCAGATTTACAGGATATATAAATAGGAGAACCGACAAGAGTTGAATCATGGTAAGAGATATAGTCCTCAAAGTCTTCGGGAGCTAAAACCTTTACTTTAGGGACTAGTGAAATATCAAAAAAAGTGGGAATCGAAAGGGGTATTTTACCTTTACTAGTCAAGGGGGAAATTGAATCGATCTCGGATTTAATATTGGGTAGAACTAGCTCAAGGTTTAAGGTTTTAGCTGCAAACTTCTTAGTTGATGTATCTATGAAGTGATTTTGCGTATAACCTTCTTGCGAGGTTGACTGTTCAAGTGGAACCTTAGCATTAGTTTGCACAGTTTTGGGTTGGTAAACCTTAGTTGTGGATGCAACGGTCTGCTTGAGGTATCCCCTTGGTTTTAATAGCTTTTCATGATCGGATACAGGTGTAGTTTGTTGACCGTTTGGGTTCTTCCTAGTATTCTTTCTACCAAATGCCGGTTTATCTATAGTGGAGTCATCAAGTAAAAGATAAAAATTAGCCTTATAAATGTATTCAATCTTTGTTCACTATCAAAGAAAGAAACTTACTATGTTTTTCTCCCAGGGAAAAATAACTTCGTTTCTCTGTCCCCGGCAATGGCGCCAAAAATATGTTGTTCCTGAGATTACACTTAAGGCTAAAAGAGTAATTTCAAGGCATCGATAATTTAAGGAATATTTTAAAGGGTTCTTTTTCTTCCATTGATTATATGAGAAATAACCTTTAAATGAAATTAATAATTGAACAAGATAGAGGTTGTGTTTTTTTGTCTGAGTCAAGTAATAAAATCAAGTGATACGAGAGAAAATTACAAAACTATTAAAAAAATGAGGCATCAATGACAGATGAATCTTACCTTGTTCACGGTAGAAGAAAATATAGAATGCACCCTTGAAAGGATATAAGATACAATGATCCAAGTAGCTTGCAAGTATTTTATTTTCTAATAGAAAATATAGAGGAAAAACTGCTTGCTTATCAAATGAATGATAACATGTGATTACCATAGATTTTGTACTAAATTGCAACCACTCACTTATCAAGGAATAACATAAAGAAAACTAGAGATATGGAATACAAGAAGAGCACATAACTCAAACTACACAAAATTTGGAATCCCTGTCTGCACTTGTATTAATACTCACAAAAGGATGAGTTTTCTTAGTTACAATACGACAATAAGAATCCTTTCTTAAGTATTCAAACTATACATTTATACAAAATGATCCCAATCCTAAACAGTTGGAATTCTCATAATTCAAAAACATTAAATATTACAAATTAAAAATGAAACGTTTCAACTGTAAATTTATGTCTCTTGGCCTGCTGGCAGAGACGTTTCTTCTTTGCATACTCCATATCATAAAACAACTGGTCTCTAATCATGACCTATGCATCATTTGTTCCTAGACATGTTGGCTTTCCCTTGCTCGACGCATTGGACACATCTGCCCACAAATTGCACCACCAGACTGGAGGGCTCTGAGGTATCATTTTCCTCAAAGGTATAAAACTTCCTTTCTATATGAGGAAAATTATCTTCCACCCTCCTAGCTTCTAGAGATAGACACTGTAGTCTTAAGCTAGGGTTGACTATCCCTTTATTCATCAGAGTAAGGTCAACCTATTTCAATTGTAAAATTTTGGCCCGGGTTTCTTTCATACTTTCTTTGAAATTAGATTGATTTTTTTCCATATCAATCTATCCCAGGGCCTCATAGATATTATCTCTTCCAACATATAACGAATATTTGTCAAGAGCATAGAATGCTTCTTCACAAGATCTTTTCACCTCCCTGACCAATCTTTTACTTTCAACTATATTATCCTTCTAGGTCTTAAGTATTATATCTCCTTGGGTTTGTTCTGAGAGGGACAATCTAGTGACTCTAGAAACTTCCTATGTTGTTGACATGACAACCTCCTAGAATGTAACTCTATTTGCAGTGGGCTCCTTCTCTTTTATGAAAATATTATCTAAAGAGCATTATTCCAATCGATAATAGTCTTGAATGCCTTCTATTTTAGTCAAAAAGATTTTCTAGGATGATCCCAGCTTCTCATGTACCTCTAAATTTTGGGCTTGGAAAGATGATATATCCACTGCTGCATTTTCGGTTAGGCTTATTTTCACCTGCAGTTGTTTGACCAATTCCCTTCTTGCCTGTTAATTTCTCTACTTCTCATCAAGGATAATATTGAGATGTTGAATTTCCTTCCTGTAGTGGGCTCTAATCTACTCAAATCCTTTAGTCATATCACTCTTGACTCCCTTCTCTACAGTCTTTATTTTGGGTGTTGGAGACAATTTGTACATTACCTATAAATGTTCTGGCCGGAAAGACCCAACTGTAGCCTTTTGTGAATCCAAGATGGTCCTGGTCAAGATATCAACGTTTTCCATCACCCAACCAATAATATCATTGTAAGTCGGGAGTCTAGGCCTCGTTTCTATCTTATGTAGCTCTGATTGGGAAACAATTTTGTTTTTGGTAGCTAGGGTCTCCGTCTCCTCGTCACATGACTCATCTGGGTAGTTGACCAATTCATGCTATAGAATATTGAATACCTACGTCCAGGATTTAATGGTGTCTATTCCTCTGGGTGAAGTGTCGAAAAATAAATCTGTGTTCTAGCTCTAACTTTCACCAGATGTTTTAGTTTTTTTTCGTGGAGCCATGGTATCATACCTCAGAACTTTGTTATCTGTCATAGGAAATGCACAAAATTCTTTATCTTGAAAACTTGCTTCTCAGTAAAAACGCACAATGAAATTCAAAATTCAATATCCTTTTCCTTTAATTGCATCAATTTACCAATACCTGAGGTGAAGAAGCATTTACTTTCCTTAATGAATAGTATTTATGCGGTGTTCCAAGATCTTATTCGAAATTCTTTTCGTAGATCGATTATTAATGCCCTTAACGTCTGGTGGTTCATGATTGGGAAAAACATAGATGAAATATGAATTTATCTACGTTATGATTCAACGGAAGATTAATCACGATATAATAGTCATTAATGTATTAGTTAATTTCACTTATCGTTAAGTAAATTTCAGAATTTCAGATCTCAGGATATCCTATAACAGTTCAATATGTGATTTTCGAAATGCGAAATCGCGATGTGATTAATTAATTTTAATCATGTTTAACCCTTTTAAATAATCATGTTTAACCTCAAATATTTTGGGGTTTCGGATCTTGGGATATTGAAATTCGCTCGAGGTAGGATCCCCAAAATGCGAAATCGTGATGTGATTAATTAATCTTTAATCATTTTTTAATCCTTAATTAACTTGGCTTAATACTTAAGACATTTCGTGAGTTCGGGCTTCGGGATATTGAAATTTTCTCAAGGCAAGATCCCCAAAATGTGAAATCACAATGTGATTAATTAATCGTTAATCATTTTTTAATCATTTAATTAACCTGGCTTAATACTTAAGACATTTTGGGAGTTTGCATATCGAGACTTTGAAGGTGAGGCATGTTAACACATCTGAAGCACGAAACTCTGAAATCCAAAATCGTGAAGTTCTCTTTGGTGATTTGATTTTCTTTTTAACGAGTAGGTGGATCCATAGTTTCTAAGGTATTAGGATCATTTCATTAGATGGAAGAGCTCATCTATGGTGAGAATCAAGTGCGCATTGTTTTTATTTTAAAGGGAATGAAATCCATTTAAAGTCAAAAGTTTAGAAATTTATGTGTTCCAACATGTCTCACTTATGGTTTCCTCTCAATGGCCAACAAAATAAGCTTAGGATCAATAGGGAATGATACTTGAAGTACATTGTGACAAATCTTAACGACCCAAATGAGCCTTTTTTTTAAAATGGAGTTGTATTGGAAATTCAAGGTGTAAATACCTTCTTTGGGAATTTTGCAGCCAAAATATCTCATGTTACGGACTCAGATCAACAACATGGAATTTTAGTATGCACCCAAATCATGATGTCCAATCATGCTGTAAATAAAGTAAATAATGTAGATAATTCTTTCAAAAATGATTTTTGGTCTTTTTACTTCAATGGGTCCAAATCACGTGAAGGAGTCGG